>PISW01010789.1:0-46458 GCA_004023785.1 Mungos mungo
GCCCCTGCCCCTGCCCCTGCCCCTTGGAGCCTTCCACCCGGCACCCATGACGGTCTACCTGAAAACCAGCCCGCTGGTGGGGCAGACCTGAGAACCCGGCGTGCACCCCCTGCTGGAGGAAGGCTCCTCGGCCTGGCTTGTGGCTTGGCACCCCCCCACCCCCGGTTATCTTGTGGGAATAAAACATACAATGGGCCTGCAGCAGGTTCCTGCCTCCCGTGGGGGGGCCAGGGGGGGCGGGCGGGCTGGGAGCCTTTGGTCCTGGGGCCCTTCTGGTGGTGGTAGCTCCCCAGGCCTTTGCGGGTGGAGAGTTCCTCTGGGTCCCTGGGGGTGGAGAGTTCCTCTGGGTCCCTGGGGCTGCTCTGCCCTGCGGCCCCGCCAATCTGAGTGCCCCGCCCGCGGAGCACAGGCCTGGCTGATCCGGCAGGAGATTAATAGGAATTACTGGGTGCTACTCCTCGCACAGGGCCTTAGCCTGCTGGGGAACAGCTGCTCAGCGCCTGCCGGGGGCTGGTCTTCCCCAGTCCTAGATGGGAGCGTCAGGGGGCCGGGGCCTTGCAGCTCTGCCCATTGGGGGAACTGGGCACGTGGGGTGGGCTGAGCATCAGGCCAGGCTGCTCTGGGCACAGAGCCATGCCAGGCAGGGCCTGCCCACGGCCGCTTGCCGGCAGAGGCATGGGGGTGTGATCTACAGTCCCCTGCCCCAGGAAGGGTGGGAAGGGCCTGAGGTCATCAGTCCTGCACCCCAGCACCCATCCACCATGCAGGGGGCCCGAGACGCTCCGGGGACAGGCTTCCTGCCTGTAGCTGCCCGGGGCCATCCTGGCAAGGGACGGGAGATGGCGTGGCTGGAGGGTGGCTGAGTCTGGCCCGTTCCTCTCCTGCCCCCCACTTTCCAGTGTCTGCAGTAAAGGGCAGCAGCAGAGGGATGGGGCCGGAGGACCGCAGTGACCGTTTGAGAGCCCCAGCCCCCCGAGAGCTGCTACCCCGGGCGGGGGGGGGGGGGTCCCGGCTCCTCAGCTGCCCACATCCTGGCTGGTGCGAGACCTAACTCGAGGGCCAGACCCGGTCAGTGTGCTTCCCATGGCTTCTGGAAAAGGCCTGCCTTCCTAGCTCCACCCCGCTCCTGGGCCCTCCTGCTCTGGGCTACCCTGCCCACCTGAACCAACACTGAGGGAGCCTCGGGGGTGCGCCGGGGACCGGAGGAAGTGGTCCTGACAGCAGCCCCCGAGCATCCCAGCGTTGGGGCGGGGGGGGGTCTCCCCAGCAGGCAGGAGCTGGCACGGCTGCGCAGGGCAGCTGGCCTGCTAGGCGGGTACCAGGAAGACTGTCAACAGCGTCCCCTTACCTCGAGGACCTGTGTCCAGCCTGGCCCTAGGCCTCCACATGGGCCTGGGAGAGGAGAGGGCTGGGCTCACCCGCCTGGCTGCCCTCCACAGGCAACGGCCCCCCACAGCCCGGCGCAGGACCGCCCTGGGTGTCCGCCAAGCGCTCCTGGAGGAGACGCGCAGCGCCCTCCCCTCCCCACGGCCCCTGCAGGCTGGAAAGGCAGACCATCTGGGGAGTAGTGAAAAGGCACATATATTTAAAAAAGATCTCTTTACATATGTACACTTGAGTTAATTATAAATACACGTAGAAACCAGGGGCCCACCCACACCGCCAGCTCCACAGCGGATCCTGGGGCCTGGGACAGGCAGCTGGACAATAATTTAGGGAGCAAAGAAAGTGAGGAGAATTGCATATATTAATGGGGGTGGGGTCTGTCCCATGGAGTCCCCCAGAGAAGGCAGGGCCCTGAGCACCTGGGGTTTCCTGAGTTTCCAGCTCTTGGGGCCACCCAGTTTTGTGGATCTCAGGGTTTCTGGTCAGACCAGGCCCTGTAGGGTGGGTGGGGAGCCGCTGCCTAGGCCTGGAGGGCAGGAGAGGACAGAGGCAGGGGGAGGGTGTGCCCCCCGCCCCCAGGCCCTGCCCAAGCCCAGACCCCAAGTAGTCCTGAGTGGGGCCTGCGCTGCCCGGGAGGGCCCAGAAGGGCGGGCAGGGAAGGCACTGCAGTGGAGGCCCCTGGAAGCTGGGGGCAGGAGGGGGCGCTGCAGCCCCTCCCTCAGGAGTCAGCGGGGAACCCGGGCCCCTGCTCCCCACCCGCTCCCCACCCGCTTCGGCAGGAGAGACTGAGTCCACGCACACGTGGTGCGTATTGCAGATAAATAAGTTTCCTCTCGGACACCGGCTGGGGGCCGCTTGCCGGGCCTATGAGTTGGGAAAGGGGGGGCCAAACTGGATGACGCTCTGCCGCTCGGGACCCCCGCCGCCCCCAGGTGCTCCGGCTGCACCGGCGCCGGGCCCGGGGGGCCCGGGGGGCGGCCCAGCGTTGAGGGAGCGCAGCATGTCCTCCAGCACCTCCTTAAAGTTGATGTCACAGCGCTGGTGTGCCAAGGCCGCGGCGTCGGCCGCGCAGTCCGGGGGGCCCGGCGGCATGCCACCAGGGGCGGGCACGGGGTCAGGGGGTGGGAACGCGAAGGGCGAGGGCTGCGGGAAGGCCCGGGCTGGCGGGCTGTAGGTGAGGTCCAGGACCTCGCCGGGGCCGCAGGGCAGCTCCGGCGGGCGCAGGGCGGGCGGCAGCGCGGGGAAGCCCGGGCCCCGCGCGTGCTTGCGCTTGACGTCAGCGTCCATGAGCTGCAGCTCCTGCAGCACGCGGCGCACGCAGCCCTCGGGGATCTTGATGCCTGGGGGCCGGGGCGGTGGGTCAGGGCCTCCGCGGCGGTGCCCGCTCCCCCGACCCCCGCTGGCGTGCCCGCCTGCTCACCAACTTGCTTCTTCTTGTCCTTGGTCCTGAGGCGCACGATCTGCAGGTAGCCGCTGCTGGTGACGTCGGCCATGGCGGCGGCGACGCGGCCCCACACGCGCAGCAGGGCCCCGCACAGCATGTAGTGGTGCCGCAGCCGCAGGCCCTGCACGCAGTCCTTGCCCTCCTGCACCAGCCGGCAGTGCCGGTTCCTGGGGGGCGGGGGGGGCAGCGGAGGGGAGGCTCGCATCCCACGGGCCCCGCGCTCCTCCCCGTCGCGGGCTCTGCTCCCGACCACGGTCTCGGCCGCCCCCGCCAAGCACCCCAGGCGCCCGCCGCCGTGCCCCCCTCTGGCCCTGCGCCACGCGGAGAGGGCGGGGCCGGGCGGCGCGGAGCAGCCCGCGCCCGGCGCTCACCATGCCGTGTGGCTGCAGTGCGTCAGCGAGAAGGCATAGCTGCTCTCCCAGTGCTCCCTGGCCTCCTCCGCCGGCACCTGGGGACACACGGCCGCGTGAGCACCCCGGAGGGCTGCCCGTCCACGAACCCGGCACACAAGCAGGAAACTAGGCCGCCGGCTCGGGCCCCAGCAGCGGCTGGGTGAGCCGGGCTGGGAGGGCTGGCTCGGGACCTGCGGTGAGGGGGGCACGGGCACCCCCGGCCCGGCAGCCGGCTCCTACCCAGTGGAACTTGCGGCATAGGCTGTCGAAGGTCTCCAGCTGGCTCTGGCGGCCCACGTTGGGCTTGTACACGGTGAAGTGCTTGCCGCGGCTCTGCTCCGCCAGGAGGCAGCTGGCCTTGTTGCCCCGGACCTGGGCAGGGGTGCAGGGGAGGCGGGGAGGTGGGGGCGCTGCCTTCCCCTCCCTGCCCCTTCCCTGCCCTCTCCACTCTACTGGGGCACCGCCCCTGGGGCACGTCAGGGGCCCCGAGGCACCCACCTTGTAGGAGAGGTAGAAGCCATCATGGGGGCCCGTCAGCTCCCGGGACTTGGCGTAAGCCTCGTCCCACTTCAGGCCGCGGTCCACGCTGATCTGCAAGAGTGCGTGGGCTCAGAGTGGGGCGCGGGGCGCGGGGCGGGGGTCCGGGCCCGCACGCTGGGCGGCTCGGCGCCCACTCACCTTGTAGAAGACCACCTGCCCGTCCTGCGGGTGCCCGGGGGCCAGGAAGACCTGCTGGCTCTCCTCGTAGATCTCGTCGACGCCTGGGGCCAGGTCTGCCGGGGACGTGCAGGGGTGAGACCCTCCCGCCTGGGGGCCTCAGGGGGCGTCCATTCCAGTTCTCGGGGACGCCCCAGAGATGCCCACCAGGAAGTGCAGGGGAGGCTCTCCCGGCCAAGACGGCCCGGACCTGACCCCATCCAGCATGCCAGACGGCAAGTAGCCCCTCCAGTGGTGGCCTGGGGTCCAAAGCGGCCCCCCCCCCGACTCACAGTAGGTGTGCCTACAGACAACACGCACTCAGGGCCCCTGCTCTAAGGCTCCCGTGGCGCTGGCTACATGGGAGTCAGCAAACTATACCAGCCGCCGGTCTCCTCGATAAAGTTTTATTGGCACATAGCTGTGGCCACTCGTCTTCCAATAGTTTGTGCCTTCACTACCAGGGCCCAGTTGAACCCTTGGACAAAGACTCGTCCCTAAAGCTGAAAATGCAGACTCTGGTATCTCACGAGAGCTCGTGGCCCCCTGGCCCTGGTGTCCTTGGAGAGGGCCTGGCGCGTGGGGTGTCGGCTGTCAGGGTCCCTCGGGGGAAGGAGACCAAACGTGCCAGGCTCACCACCACCACGCCAGGCATGTGGACACAGCCCTGACGCCCCAATGAAACTTTCCAGCCTTTGTGGGGGGGCAGCCCCCAGTCCTGCTCCCCCAGGGCCCCCCCAGTTGCTCGCGGGCGTGGGGATCACCCCGGCACGGCCTCTCCCGGCCCCTCCCTGCTCTGGAGACCCCCGCCGGCCCGCCAGGCCCCGGCCCCGGAAGCCTCACCCAGGATGCCCATGTCGTATTTGCCCTCCTTCTTGTCCATGTCGATGAGGTGGTCGAAGGTGTCCGAGAAGTACTGGAACAGCGCGTTCTGCTTGTGCACCTCCAGCCCCAGGATGCGGTTCAGGAACTTGGTGATGGAGCAGTCTGGGGGCGGGCGGGGGGGCTCAGGCGGGGCGGGAGCCCCACAGGGCCCCGGGGGCTTTGCCTGGGAGGCGTGGGGGCCTTCCCAGGGGGGAGGGGGCCGCGCACAGGACTCACCCTTCTCCACATCCAGACAGCCAGACCGGGATTCGCGCCCACCAATGCCGACCGACAGCAGCCCCTGCTTCATATCTGCGGGAGGGGGGCCTCGGATGTCTCCTGCCCCGTGCCAGCCCTCCAGCCACTCGGGGTCCCCTGCCACCAGTGCCCCCTTGGTAATCGTGTGTGGAAGGGGGGGGTCTCTGGACACAAATCCAGTCTGCCAATCCCAGTGCCCCAGGCTGCTCCGGGCCCAGCTGCCCCCACACCCCAGGGTCCCTCCCCCGCCCCCAGCTCACCCCGGAAAAAGGCGGCATCTCCTCCAGGGTAGCCCTGGGGCAGCGGCACCTTGTTCTCAGTCTGGCTCAGGATGGTGGTGAGGACGCAGCTGAGGGCCCGGGCCCCGTACTGAGTAGAGAGCAGGGGCGTCAGGGGAGCCTGGGTCGCAGCCGGCCTCGGGCACAAACACACACTCTCCGGCCCCCCGCCCCGCCCCCGCCCCGCCCCGCAGATACCTTGTTCTCAAAGTTGTACTTGCTCAAGTCGCGGGACTCAGTGGCTCGGCGGTCCCCATGGGTCAGAGCCCCCTGCCCGGGACAGGGGGGACCGTCACAAGCTGCCCGTGCCACCCCTGCCCCCTTCCCCCCGGGAGCCCACCCACCCGCTCACCAGGCTCTCCAGCCGCTTGGCGACGATGGAGGCGAACCTTCGCTCCCCGGCCAGCTCCGAGATGAGGAAGACGTACTCGGGGGCCGACACCTGGTTGGACCTGTGGGTCCGGCCTGACGGCAGAGGAGGGCTCTCAGGGGCCACAGGCGGAGGGCCTGGGGCGGGGCGGCCTGGGGCGGGGTGGCCTGGGGCGGGACTCACCGAACTGCTGGATGGCGCGGTCCGCACTCCAAGGCAGCTCCAGCGTCACGTGGACCCGGCGCCGCTGGTTCCGGACCCGGCGGTCCGCTTGCAGGGAGATGCCAGAGCTGGAGGCCTCGGAGATGACGGCCACGAGCTGGGGGATGAGGATGGACAGTCAGAAACGGGCCTGCTCCTCTGTGCCCTGCGTGCCTCACGTGGTCGCTGTGGCCCATTTAAGGTGACCCGTGCAGAAGGGGTAGGAGTGTCTGTGGGGGAGCCCCGTGGGCCCGGCCTGCCCTGGCCGGTGCGGAGCGGCCCAGGCTGTTTCGGTGGAGGGCCTCACAGAGGCCCCTGGGCAGTGACGGCGACTGAAGGCTGGGATGGCCAGGGGGCCCCCCGCTCAGGCACACGTGTATGCACCCAGTGGGCGCTGTGCCAGTCTGTGGTCCTGGGGCACCGCCCTGGTCATGCAGGGTCCTCAAATGGGGGCCCTGCTGATACAACCCATCACCCTGGCCCCCCCAGGCCCTGCCCTCGTGCCCCACCTTCTCCCCGTTCATGAAGCGTTCCTTCTCCCTGAGGTTCACATGGTCGATGGAGAGGCCTTGCTCGGCCCGAGACTCGAAGGCCACTGTCCCGTCGGGCCTGGACACCACTCGGCCTTTCCTGCCAGTCATCTGGGGTGGGGAGGGGAGGGAGGGAATGGCAGTCAGCCGGTGAGGCCAGTGAGGCCATGGAGAGACTGGCCCCCCGTGCCTGTCTCCCTGTCCTCGCACCTGGGCCCCCCAGGGCTCCTGAGTGCCACCACGACAGAGCATCTGACCCGGGCCCTGCTGCCCACGGGGCAGACAGCGGGATTTGCACTCCTTGGGGCAAAACCAGACCTGGGCTGTCACCTCACGGCCTTCCCAGGAAAGGGTTCAGTCTGCAGGTGGGGAGAGGGCACGGGGACAAGCCTGGGGACCACGGGCACGTGGGGGCGTATGGGAAGGTGGGTGCAGAGCCGGGCTGGAGAGCTGGGGACCGGGCAACAGTGGCTGGGGGAGGACAGTCCTCGGCCAGCGGCCCGGCCCCCTGGGCTGCACACTGAATGCTGGGGCTGGGGCCCTCCCAGCCCCCAGGTCACCGTGCTGGGTGGGGACTCGGGGTGACCACACGGGGCCCCCACAGGAGCTCACCTCAGCCACGTGCTCAGGGCCCCCCAGCTGGTCGATGAGCTCGTCCAGAGTGTTGACCGGCAGCTCCCGGCCCAGCGCCCGCACCTTGGCCAGCAGGTCCTGCCTCAGCCGCTCCACGCGCTCCAGGACGCCAGGGCCGTGTGGGTCTCGCTGCAGGGGGCACAGGGGCCCTGCAGGGCCGGGGATCAGGGGGCCCAGCCAGCCTGGCTGCCCACAGCCCCACCTGAAGCAGTGAAGGGGTCCCTGGGGAGTGGGGCACGGCCAAGTGCACGGGATCTGGAATGTTCCTCCTCACCCCACACGGCCGGTGTGGCCCCGCCCCGGCCCCCCCGCCCCGCCAGCCGCGTGGCCCTCACGGCCCTCAGAGCCCCACCCCCCACCGGTCGGGCGGCGACGCCGGGCCTCACCGCGGTCGTCGGCAGGCAGCCCGGCAGCGTCCAGGAGGACCACGTCGTCATCCAGCGTGGACTCCGGGGAGGAGTGGGAGTCACTGTCCAGGCCGGCGTCGGACTCGGTGCTGCTGTCGTCACTGATGCGGATCACGCCTGCCGCGTCGCACGCCAGCCTGGGCGCCTTGGCCCCGCGGCCCCGCGGCCGCCCTGCATGGGATGACCCAGGCTCGGGAGGCCCGCCTGCTCCTCCCAACTGAGAGGCCCGGCTCTCGGCGACCTCCCTGGAGAGGACGGGGCAGACGGGGCCACACCCACGTGCTGGGGCCCCAGTGGCCTGAGCCTCTCGTTCGGCCAGGCTCCTGGCCGCTCTCCTGAGCCCCACCAGCCAGGGCATGGGGCGAAGGCAGTTTTAACATCCCGGCCTGCTCTCCTGACATTGCTGTCTGCTCTTGGGTGGGGCCTGGGGGGGGCCAGCTGCCTGACCTCACCAGGCAGCCTCGGTCGGGCTGGCCAAAGGACGCGCCCAGGCCCGGAGGGGATGGAAGGCTGGGCGCCTCACACGCACAGCCATAGTCGAGGATGCCCCAGGTCTCACTGCGTGACCTCAGGTAAGTTGCTTGGCCCCTCTGAACCTCACTTCCCGCGGTGAGCTGATGCTCAGCTTCCCCCAGAAGGCAGCCCGTACGTAACCACCCTCCTGGGACGCCGTCCTGAGCCCCATCGGGGCCCAAGGCCAGCACCGGGCTGGCCTCCACCTACGGAGCAGGAGGCTGCAGACCAGAACTTAGGCTCCCCCGTCCGAGGAGAGGTTCCAGGCCTGCTGGGGTCTGTCTCCAGCACAGTGAGTGCGGCCTGGAGGCTGCCCGCCCCACCCCCCAGGTCTCTGTCGGGAAGCTGGGCTGCCGGCTGGACGCACAGGGTGGGCGCCGCAAGGCGGGCCTGCTCAGAGATGGGGCCCCCTGGCCCTGCCGCAAGCAGCAGAGAGGGGCTGGTGCTCAGACAGGAGCCGGTGCGGCGGAGGAGCGCGCACGGGAGGGCGGCCAGGGAGGCCTCGGCCGGGCTGTGCGCGGGGAGAGGTCAGAGGCTGGGCTGGGGGTGCTCACGTTTTCTCTTACTGCCTGCGCCTCTCTCTCGCTTTCTTTTGTTTGAAGGAAAGTGCTTCTGAATGAGTGACAAAAAGACACCCCTGAAACCAAGAAGGAAAATTATTCCCGGTACAAGAGGGACCACACCTGGAGGGCCTCCGGGAAGGGTGCCCAGGCTCCGGAAAAGGCAGGCAGGAGAGGGGAGGGAGGGTGGGAGGCCTACGGGGGAGCAGGGGAGAATGGGGGAGGGTATGACAACTGTGTGGGGGGCAGGAGGAGGGTGTGAGGACTCGGGGGGGGGGATGAAGAAGGTTAAGAGGCCTGGGAGGATGGTGGGGGGCGCGGGGTGAGGGGAGGCCCAGGGCTGCAGGGGCAGTTTCACAGTGAGGGCCTGGGCCTGGGGCCCCGAGTGGGGCTCCCTCCTCTGGCCCTCAAGGCTCAGGGTAGCTTGAGCTGGTCCCTAAAATCTACACAGTCCTTGAAACACGCGGGGGATGGGCACCTGCCAGCCTTGCTCTGAACCCCCGGGTCCCTCTGCTGGCGCCCTCTGAGCCCTGGGGTCACCCCCGGCTCAGCTTCCCGGCCCTTCATCTCGGAGGGCTGGGGCTGGTGTCTGAGCAGGTACACACCGGGGCTCTCACGGCTGGGGTCACAGGGCACCGGCTGTCACATAGGGAGAACGGGAGGCGGGGGGGCAGAGGGGACTGTCCCCCCCACCCCGGGGGCTTCCAGCATCACTCACTCAGCTGCGGAGACAAAGCAGTCGAGCTGCCCGTCCTTCTGGTCCAGCACCTCCCGGGTCCGGGCCTCGCCCGTGGACTGCAGCCCGATGACCACACACTGGTGGGGGGGGTGGGGGTGAGCTGGGCTCCGGGACCCCCACCAGCCAGCCCCGGAACGTCCCGCCAGCCACCGGCTCACCTTGTCGCGGGCCAGCTCCTCCCGGGCCAGTTCCACCAGCCGGCGCACTTTGGCGGCGACGCACAGGTACTTGAAGAAGCGCTGGTGGGCCGACCAGAACTGGCCCCACAGGGACTTGCGGGACTCCAGGCCAAGCCAGTCGGCGGCCTGCTGGAACACGCCCAGCGCCTCGGCCCACTGCAACGACACGCCCGCTGAGCCTGCGGCGGCGGCGCCACCCGGCCCGGGTTGGTCCCAAGGGGCGAGGGGTTGGGAGCAGAGCAGCACAGAGGTGCTGCTGGTGCCGAACGGTGAGAAACGTGAAAAACCCAAACTGTGGGATTCTGGCGAGACCACGGTGAAAACGGCAGACTCAGCCCAGGAAGTGAGGGGCTTTCGCTGCCGGGTGGGGACACCTACAGTGACTGCCACGTGCCCGCAGCCACTTGACTCCTGACACTTCAGCCCAGGGCGTCTCACTCGGGGCCGTGTCTGGGGCCGACTATGGCCGTCACGACGGGGGACCCGTGGGGACAGCGGCTGCCGGGGACACGCGCACGGCCTCCATGCGGTCAGAGACCCCGGCCCCTGCTCACCAGCAGGGCCGCGCGGTTGTAGACCCGCTCGAAGGCTGGGGTCAGAGGGATCTCCTCGATGCGGAAGGTGACGCCGGCGAAGCTGAGCTGGCGAGCGATGTACATGCCGCTGACTTTCATGTCCATGGCCACGATCTCCATGGCGCCCACGCCCCTGCGGCCAAGGACAGGTTGCAGCTGAGCCGCAGGGAACTCGGGGAGGGGCTGCCGCTGGGCCGCAGGGGACTCGGGGAGGGGCTGCCGCTGAGCCGCAGGTGACTTGGGGAGGGGCTGCCGCTGGGGGCCGAGCCCCGGAGAGTGAGGAAGGAAGGGCCGAGCACGCAGAGAGCAGAGGCAAAGGCCCTGTGCTCTCATCTGCCTGGGCCCCGAGGTGTGGGGCGGGGGCAGGGAAAGCAGGGGCGGGGGGGGTGGGGGGCTTCTTTTCCTCAAGTGATGGGAAGCCCCAGGCAGGCAGGAAGGAGCTTTCCAGTATCTCTGGTCGCTGGCCGGGCCCGGGCCAGGGTGCAGGGCGGGCATGCCTGATGCTGGGCCCTGGGGTGTGAGAAGCGGCGGCCCCCGTGGGCCCCTCACCAGCCCCCGTCCCGGGAGGGAAGGGCACCCACCTCTTCTCGATAGCGTGCAGAAACTCCTCAAAGGTCCGGAAGGGCGTGCCGTCGCCCCAGATGCCCAGGCGGCTCATGTAGATCATGTTCCGGGGCTCAGAGGCACCTGGATTGGGGGAGCCGTCGTCAACTCCCCCAACCTGGCAAGGTCAGGGACCTTGGACGCCCCAGGAATGGCAGCCTGAGCCTCACAGCCAGGGGTGCTGAGCGGCTAGATACGGGTGGCAGAGGGAGCCCCTAAACGGCCTGGTGTCGGCCCAGGGGGAGCAAGCCCCGCCTCTGGGCCGGTGCTCCCAGGGCCCCCTGCGGCACTGCGCCCCGCACGCGCCCCCCCACCGCACGCCCACCTGTGGCGCTGGCGTAGACCACCCTGGCCAGGGGCAGCTTGCTCTGCAGGTGCAGGACGGCCTTGCCCATCTTCGTGGAGCTGGCGTTCTTGGCTTTGTGGCACTCGTCAAACACGATCTGGTGCGGGCAGGGGTTAAGGACCGCACTGGGAGGCGGATGGCCCCCGGGCCACCCCGTTCTGCCGGGGGCTTGGGGAGCTGCCTGGGAGTGTCACCGCCAGGGCCCCCTCGAGAATGGAGACGCACACGTGCCATGTAGACGGCACGCAGACACGCGTGCCAAGGGGCACGGAGAAACGGGGGTCTCTGAGGAAGAGGGCTCGGTGGGGAGCAGGCAGGCGTCCCGACCAGCTGTGACCGGTCCCCTGGCGGGGCCGGGGGAGGCCCGAGGGTCTCTGCCTAACTCCTCACAGATGCTGAAGACACTCAGCAGACAGAGCACAGGGGAAGTTCTCTGTACTTCCAGAAGGAAGAAACAGTTACAGGCCAGTATGCACATCACAAAGGTGTTTTACACACAAGGTGCGTTTCCACACCCACACACACGCACACACACGGGCCTCCTGTAAAGGCCGCCACAGGCTCTGGCGGGAGACGGAGGAACAGGGCTGCGGAGGTGAGCACGGAGCGCCGGGCCGGCGGGCTGTCACTGCCCGGCAGGCGCAGGGCCCCGGCGCCGGGCCCGCACGTGGGACTTGTTCTGTAGGGCAGCTGGCATCTGACGCCAGAAAACCCCAGCACTCGCCCAGCTGAGCAGAAAGGACACACGGGGCCAATGTCCCTCTTCCTATCTGTGACTGGGGCCAGGAGTGAGAAGGACTTTTGGAGACACCCAGGTGGCCTTTGGGCTGGTCACCCCACTTCTGGGAATGGGCCCGAGGAGAGTGAGAAGGGGCACCCCGGCCGGGCCCACTCAGGCCCGTTGAGGACCCGGCGAGAGACGCTGGAGGCCACCCCCAGGCCCCTGAGACGGGGCGGCATGAATGTGATCTGCAGACGTGCCCAGGCTCAGGCAGGGCGCACGGGGACCGGGACCAGCCCTGGGGACGTGCACAGGAAGATGGGCGTCCTTCAGTGGGGGCCGGGCCCGCTGCTCCCCTGCTGGATGGAGCCCAGGGACCTTCCAGAGGTATAAGCGCAGAATCCGGGAAAAACTGGGGCCCCCACCCGGCACCTTGCTCGGGGGACAGGGAGTGCTGGCAGTGCTCACGCCGGATGTATGTGATTCAACAGTGGTCCACACACGACCCACACCGACTGCCCTGATCCTGCCTCTACTGGTCTCCACGCTGCTTTTCCATAGTCTGGGAGAAGCACAAAACAAAGCTATCTAGATTTCAAGGAAGGAGAAAAAGTGGAGACTTCTCCAATCCCGGGACTTCCCGGCACAGTCGGGAATACGGGTGTGGATGCCACCAGCCGACTGAGGGACCGGGCAGTCATCAGAGCTCCTCGGTCCTCCACCTGGCCCAGCCTGGCCCGCCCACCTCCACCGAGTCCACAGCCAACTGGGAGGGAAGAAGGTGAGGAAGAGGAGGGGGAGGAAGGGGAGGGGGAGGAAGGAAGGGAAGCGAGGAGGAGGAGGGAGGAGGAGGAAGAAGAGGAGAAAGAGGAAAAGGAGAAGGAGGAAGGAGGAGGGAGGAGAGGGAGAGAGAAGGAGGGAGCAGCAGAGCACGGAGAAGGGCACTAGGAAGAGGAGCAGAAGAAAAGGAGGAGGCGGAGGGTGAAGAAGAGGGAGGAGGGGGAGGAGGGAAGGGAGGGAGGAGCAGGAGGAGGAGGGAGGAGCAGGAGGAGGGGGAGGCAGAGAAGGAAGGGGGTAGGAAGGTGGGTAGGAAGAGGAGCAGAAGAGGCAGAAGAGGGAGAAGGTGAAGAAGAGGGAGGGAGGGGAGGGAGGGGAGGAGAGAGGCAGAGGAAGGAAGCACCCTCTGCCCCATTCCTTGGCCACAGGCACCTTCCCGCCCTCGGGGCCCCTCCGCACCCTCGCGCCTGTGGTCAGGGGTCCAGCTCACTGGGGGCCCCGACGCTGAGCCAGACCGCAAGAGGTCAAGAGTGGTCACTGAGGGCGAGCCTCCTGCTGGGAATCCCCTCCCCCGCGGCCTGGCAGGCACCCAGATCCAGGGTCCCGGGTGAGGTCCTGCGAGGCCCCGCCCCCGCCCGCCCCGGCCCCGCCCCTCCAGGATACGACTCCGTCGAAGGCCTCCCCGCACCACTCCAAGATCTGGCGGATGCGCGTGCGGTGCTGCCCGCCGGCCTGGCTCTCCCCGATCAGGGCGGAGTAGGTGGCGAACAGGACGCCCTCTGAGGTAGTGTTGTCGCCGTACTTGATCTGGGGAAGAGGGGCGGGCGTCGGAGTGCAGCCGGGCTCACTCCCGACCCCGCCGCAGGAAGGGGCGACCTCACCCACCTTGCTCAGCGCGTGCACCGCGATGCCTGGGGCCTCGATGTCCCGAAGGTCGCGCTCCGCGTCATACTTGAGATCGTTGGAGACGCTGAACCTAGGGGTGCGGGCCGGTGGGTGCCATGGCGCCCCCTACCCTCCCTGCCCCCCTTCCCGGGGGGGGGGGGCGAGGGGCACACACTCACCACAGGGACTTCTTCCGGCCCCGCAGGTAGTTCTCCAGGATGATGCCGGCCACCGTGCGCCCTTTGCCGACGCCCGCGCCGTCGCCGATGAGGAAACCGGCCCGCTGCCCACTGGGGAGCAGGACCTCGTGTTGCTGCAGGCCGAGGGATGGCAGTCAGGGACTGGCAGGAGGGCCCCACGCGGGACGTGGGTCGGGTGGGAGACCCAAAGATACCTGGCAGGCGTAGGTGATGGCCTCCAGCTGCAGGGCGGACAGGGCCCCGCTGTCAGAAGCGGGCAAGGCGAGGGTGTAGGTGATGTCCGGCGGAGGGACACTGGACAGCGTGCTGGTCTCCACCACTCGGTCCGGGTGCTGCTTCCCAATCTTGGCTGCGGAGGAACGGCCAGGGATAGGTCGGGGGCGTGGTCGGGGTCTCAGGGCTGGCTGCAAGGATCTAGGATGGGGGAGGCGCTCCCAGAAGACAGAGGGGCAGGGGAAGGGGTGGGGCAGGGGACCCATCGAGCTTTGCACAAAGAGCTTTGCACAAAGGCCTGTGGGAAGGAGGGTGGGCTCTTCGGGGTACCCCCCTCTGTGCTGTCTCAAGCTCTGTGCCAAGTGGGGATGACAGAAGTGCCCCCAAGGCCAGACCACAGGTCCCCAGCCCCTCCAGAGAGCCGGAGCTGCCCCGCCCCAACCCCACGGGCTGTTTCCTGCAGGGCAGGGCACTCACATTTGGAGGGCACGTAGTCGGCGTAGGTCTCCGTGTGGCCCAGCTCCTCCCCCTCATCCTCCTCCGCCTCCTCCTCCTCCTCAGGCTGACTCTGAGACTGAAAGTCAGTGCCAGAGCTGTCCTCAGGGCTGGATGGCCCTATCCTGCCCAGCATGGCCAGGCTTCCCCCAAGGGACAGCCAGTCCAGTGAACAGGAGGGGTGGGGAATGGCCCGCCCACTCCCAGTACGGTGCCTCCCAAAGGCCTGTTTCCCCATCTGTAAAATGGGCAGATCTTGCTCCCAAACAGCTAACTCTGAGTGCTCTAGTCCCTACACGAGGTGGGCAGGGCTGGGGAGGAGGCCCGGCTCACCTGGTAGCTGACGAGGAGTGGGGTGCTGGAGAGAGAGGACACGGGGTCCTCACCGCCCATCCACGGCCCACTGGGCAGGAGCAGCTGGAGGGAAGAGTGGCCATGAGCCTGCAGACCGGATGTGGGGAGGCAGCGCCCCCACGGGCCCCCTGGCCTGGCCTCCGGGGCGGGGGGTGGGGGGTCCCCGGTGCATGGCCAGCTGCCTGCCCCCTTCCTGCTGCCCGCCCCCTGGTTCATTTGAACAACAGGCTATAATTCCCGTCACACAGACAGAGCAAGGACATGTCCCATGTCCCAGACCACAGTCACACCCTGGGGAGACTGATCACCGGAGTCTGGTCCAAGGTGACCAAGAACCTGGTAGGCAATGCTGGTGCCTCCATGGCGGGGGGGGTGGGGGGGGTGTCTATCAGCCATGGGGGGCATGAAGCCCACCTGGGATCAGAACTCAGGTGGCGCCAGGGAGCCTGGGTGGTGCAGTCGGCTAAGCATCCAACTCTTGGTTTGGGCTCGGGTCACGATCTCACTGCTCAGGAGAGCCGGCGGCGCGACCTGACAGCTCAGAGCCTGCTCCACCCCTCGGGCTCTCTCCCTCTCAAAAATAAACTTAAAAAAAAAAGCAAAAACAAAAAGAATTCATTGCGTCCAGAGTCCACAGATGGATCAGGACAGGAGACCCAAGGGGTCGAGGGCCATGTCACACCTGGCCCTCCCACTGCCTGCCCTCGGGGAGTGGTAACACCCTGTGTGGACAATCACACTGAGACCAGGGGGAGGGGCCCGACTTCTCCGGCCCCAGGACACATAGTGAGAGCAGGCACGGTCGGGCCAAGCTCTGTGCAATTCCAGAACACGCTGGCTGTTAAAAACATCACGGTACAGGACCACCCTGAGAACAGCTGAGAAACAGGACGGAGATGAAAAAATCCTTTCCAGACCCCGTCCCCACTGGGACCCCCCACCCCACGGCTGGTGACTAGGAGCGCCACCTGTCCATTCCTGAGCACATGTGGAGCTCGGGTGTCCTCTAGTCTCCGGGATGACACGGGTTCCCAAGGGATTTGGTTGCATGATACCCCCCCTTGATTTTTACAACCCCCACTGTTTCCAAAGAAGAAGATGTAATGAAAGCAAGAGGCCAGGAGGCCAGAAACCTCTCCTCAATCCCCGGTCGCCTTCCTCTGAGTGAACATAAGCAAACAGCGGGCCTGGGCTCCCGGAAGGCGGAGTCAGGCTGGCGGGCCGGCGAGCCGCAGGGCGTGGGCGCCGGCGTTGCCTTCCCGCTGCCCACTTCAGCCACCGAGCCTCACGCTCTCCCCCAGGAGCTGGGGGCTGCTCGGGAGTCCTTCGGCCAGACGCGGAGGGGCCTGGATCGCCACCCTGGCTGTCAAGGGCAGGGGCCGTGCCAGCCTGCCTCGAGCACTTCCGGTCCCTCTGTGGGCCCCACGCCGGGCCCTGGACACGGCCTGCGGAGCATCACGGTGTGCCCGGCCGCCGTGTGCCACCGGGCAGGGCTCCCTGGGCTCCCCCCGCTGCCGGATGGAAGGGGCTCCGCCTCCTCAGGCCCGCGTGGCCCCCGTCCACGTTCCCAATGCTGTCCCGTCAGCCTGAACGAACATTCTGGCTCCTCAAACCTAGCGGCTTCTCTCCCAGCAGACAAGCCTAGAGAGGCCTGGACGGGGCGAGGGTGCCCGAAGGCCGGCATTAGCCCTGGTCTCCCTCACTAATGCGGCCCGGGTCCCAGGGACGAGCTGGGGTCTGGGCCTGGTGTGCGCGGAGGCCCTGCTCGCCTCCGGTGACCCCCGCCTGGCCTCATCTTCCCCACCCATCAGCGCCCTGCAGAGGCAGCCTCGTAGCCGCCAATCCAGCACTTGACCCCTCGCAGAAAGCTGGCCAAGGGCACCCCCTCCAGGGCCTCCAGGCCTTGCCCAAGGTCCCCCAGGGGCAGAAGCACCAGAATGAGAAGCAGTGTTCGAAGCTCCTCGTTTATCTGGCGGAGCCCGCGTCCGCGGCAGAGCGGAGCGGGGCCACTGGGCCGGCGGGGGGCAGCGGGATGGCGCCCGGCCACCTCGCAACCTCTCACAGAAGGTCCCACCCCAGCCCAAGCGTTTTCTGGGCCGTGCGGGAAACAGGAGGACCCCTGACCCGTGACCTCCCTGCTGTCCCCAGCCTGCGGACGGGCCCTGGGGGCGGGGGGCTGACCTTGTCCTGGGCGGAGGGGCCGGTGCTCACATCCCAGATGGTGGGCACCTGGCTAAGGCTGTCGGCCGGCAGGAAGTCGGGCGTGTCCGCGATGTCTGAGAGGGAGTCCACGGACGAGGAGAAGATGGAGGCGTTGGAGAGGTCATCGAGGTACGTGGGGTCCTGCAAGACGAGCAGGGTGAGAAGCAGCCGTGCGCCCACGGGCGGGGGCGGACACGCAACGGACACACGCGCTGCAAACAGCAGCGAGGCGCCCGCCCCCGCCGCCCCGAGGACGGACGGTGAGCACGCGACGCTCCGGGAGGGAGCCGGACACGCGAGGCCGCGCGGGGTGGGAGTCCACATGCGGGACCGTCCGGACCAGGCTCGTCCACGGACGGGAGGGGGCTCGTGGGGGCGGGGGAGGGGGTGGGGATGATGGCCGATGGGGACGGGGCTGTGCTTGGAGAGATGGAACGTTCTGGAATGAGGCGACCCTGGGCGCATGTGACACCAGTACACGGATGTCAGGGCACACGATTTAGAAACCTAAGTTTAAAGAAAGTCCCACCCAATGCAAGGCGTTCCCATGCTGCCCTCCCTCCCACCTCTGGGTCACAGGCACGGAGAGCCTGTGTGTCTAGAAACTCGGAGACCAGCCCCCAAGGGCTCCTGGGGCAGCCTGGAGGGAGCCCCCAGCTGGAGCCCCGCAGGGCCCCCTGCTGGGTTCTGGTGCTCATACCACCAACCACCAGGAGGGGGCAGTAGGGTCCAGCTTTGCACACGGGGTAGGAAGGGACGAGGGGGGCCTGAAGCTGGGGAGGGCAGGCCTCTTCCCCACCCCTGAGCCCTTGAAGGCCCCGGTCAGGGGGTGGGAGCACAGCCCTCAGTCACTCCTCATGGGGAGGGGGCCCCACGGACCTGCCCAGACGAGGCCCGTCCAGCAGACCTCCACGAAAGAGGGCCAGGTCACGCCGTCTCAGGTCAGTGGGGGGATTTCACGAGCAGGGCAGAGGCCGGTGGGGCCGGATGAGGCTGCGTGGAGGGGCAGCGGAGGCCCCAGCCCTGGGGGGGGGGGGTGCCAGTGCACTAGGCCCTGGGGGAAGGCGAGGCAGCCAGGCAGGGCTGGCCAGCGGGCGTCTTGGGCTCTGGGGACAGAGGAGATGTGTGGGCCTGAGCCTGCCCAGGTGCGGCTGGCTCAGGCCCCAGGACCACATCCGAACTGGCTCCTGGGGGTGGAGGCAGCATCCCTGAGAACGGCCCCTGGCCCCGGCCGTGCCCCTGCCCCGCTCTACTTGTGAGGGCTGTGTTTCTGGGGCCCCTCCCATTAGTCCCTGTTGGAATCAAAACCCTACTCCTGGGGCGGGGGGTGGTCTCTAAGTGGTAACATCCAGCTTCCCCAGGCCTCTGTGCTCAGAAGCCAGAGCATACACAGCCCCAGGGAGATGCAGGCTCCGGCCTGTGGTGCCAGAAGGACAGCAGGGCCCCTCGGGAGGGGTGGGCAGGGATGGGGTCAGGCCTCCTTGAGGGTGCCCAGAGGCAGGAGCCTCTCTCCCAGATGGGGCTGATCCCAGGGCCAGGCCGGGACCACCCGGGCCCATGTCAGCTGGTGTCAGGCTGGGTGCCTTGATTGGATGCCACCCTGAGGCACCCTGGTGGCAGATGACATATGGGAAGCCAGAGGGGCTGTGACTCGCTCCCACCCCTGGGCGGCACCAACCCCAGACCCATGGGAGGCGGACCCCGGCGGGAGCTGGCAGCCTGGACAAGTCTGGGCGAGGAGGCAGACCATTCTGGCAGGGCCAGCTCAGGCAGGTGGTGGCCCGGGGAACGTCTGTAAAAGTCCACAGCTCTGGGACAGAGGCGGGAAACACCGAGCCCCCAGTGGGATCCTGACACGTGGGACACCCATCGCCCTCAGTGAGAGCCTCGTAGCCCACCAGGCCACAGCAGCCATCCGTGGGTCAGGGGAGGACTGATGTGGCCGTGTGGGGTCTGGCCTGGCTGGCCACGAGGATCTCCTACGGACTCCGCCCCATCCCGGAGCAGGTGGGGTCAGAGGGGACCCAGCCCGAGTCTGGCACATGACGCTGGGGAAGGCTGGGCCACAGTGGCTGGAGGCCGGCTCCCTGTGAGCCACAGGGAGCGCGCGCCCCTGCGGGCTGCCTGGAGGGGGTCTGGGTGGAGGTGGCCGTGTGTCTTTGCTAAAGTCCCTCTGGGACCCCATCTAAGGGTGGCCTTCCCGGATGGCACCACCAAAGCTGGGTCAGAGTGACAACAGCCCCGGAGCCCATCAGGCCAGCAGCCCCAAGGGGCCTTGAGAGGTGGCCCGGCAGCAGGGTGGACAGGAGCCACGAGGAGGTGGTGCTCAGGGGGACCATACCCTTCTGCGTGGGCTGCACGCAGCGGCCCCTGCCCACGACGAGCACACCCGGCTGGGAGACCAGGGTCACCGTCCGCAGGGAGGGGCCTCGTGGGCAGTGGGGGGCCCGAGGGGACGGCATGAGCAACACACTCCCCTCAGGGCCGTCGTGGGACGAACCCGGGGAGGGGGGCATCCTGCAGGACTCCTGTCCCGAGCTGCTCCCCACCGCCCAGGGCGGCCACACGAGGAAAGGTGGAGAAAGCGTCTCAGCCCAGTGGGGCCTAAGGGGAGTGAGCTGGCGACGGGGTCCGGGGACGGGGGACGCGGGAGGCTGAGGATCTTTGGTTAATGAGGATGCACAGGCGCCTGACTGTCCGCCGGCAGGCGAGCTGGGCCTAGGCGAGGTGGGAGCAGGGGCCGGGGGTCCGTGGGGACCGTACCTACTTCGATGACTGTGCGCGTCACGCTGCTCCGAGATAAAGGGTACTTAAAAAGTGGGGATGGAGGGCGTCTGGGTGGCTCAGGCGACTGAGCCCATGACTCCTGATTTCAGCTCATGTCAGGATCCCAGGGTCGTGGGTCCCAGTGAGCCCCACGGAGCGAGCGAGTGACCGGCTCCGTGTGAAGGCTGCCCCCCAGCTCTCCCTCCCTCTGCCTTATCCCCTGCTCGTTCTCCTGCTTGCTCTTAAAAAAAAAGAAGTGGGGATGCGGCCCTCAGCAGCTCTCCCCTAGACGCCTGGGTCAAGCAGAGGTAGGGCCTCAAGCAGGGCAGCCAAGGTCTCTCCCAGCTCCACCCCTACAAGGAGTGGGCGGCGGGATGGGGCAGGAGCTGACCGCACCCAGGTGAGCAGCTGGCCCAGGGGTCCCCCTGTCAGGACCTGACGCCCGGCAGCCACCAAGCAGACCTCCAAGATGACCGAAACCCAAACTAACCCCCCATGGGCACCCCACAAAGCGCCGGCCCTCAGACCCGAGGCTCCCACCTGGCCCAGTCTGCTGCTCGGTGGGGCGGGAGCAAGGTGGTGCCCCTGACAGTTTGGGGGGTCAGTTGCTGTGGTTACAGTCTCTCAGCATTTTGGGGTTCCCTGCACCAGGCGAAGACCTGGTGGAACCCGCCCACTCTGGGCACAGACCGCTGGGTGGGGACACGATGGCCCCCACCCCAGACAGCTCTGAGCCTTCCCTGGGGTGGGGGCTGCATGCACTCTGACCCCAGAAATGCCCTGCAGAGACAGACTCCTCTCTGCCTGGACCCCTGGGGAGCTGGAGGAGGGACTGAAGGACCGGTGCTCCTACCTGGCCAATCGGAGCCCATGTGTGTGCGGCACTCCACCAGCTCTGTCCCGGGGCGCCCCAGACACTGTCAAGGTCGGGCACTGAGCCCTCCTCCGGGCGGCCGGGCGCACCTGCGCACCTGCGCGCCCCGGGCCCCGCGGCCCCGCTCCGAGAACGCGGGCGGCCGCCTCCCCCGCCCGGGGCCCCGCGGGTTACCTTGTCCAGAGCCGCGAGGTGCAGCCAGAGCCGCAGCTGGGACATGGCGCGGCCGCGGCGGGTCCGGGACGGCGGCGGGCGGCTCCCTCCGGACCGCGGCCGCCGGGCCGCTCTCAGCCCGGCTGCATTTGCATGTTGGTTTAGTCACCGCCAGCGCCGACTTCCCCTAAGGCGGCTGACTTTCAGGAAATGATGGCCGCCTGGGAAGTCAGGGCGATTACTGGCAGAGCGAGAATTCCTGTACTGGGCGGAATCTAGCCGCAGACCTCTCGGCGGAGCCGGGCCCCCGCCCGCCGCCCCGCGCCCCGCCGCCGCGCTGCCCCGCACCCTGCCGCCCCGGCGCCCGGCGCCTAGGGCCGGGGGAGCGCCGAGGGGCGCAGCTCGGGGCACCAGGGCAGGCTCCTCCCGGCCCGCCTCGGTTTCCCCAGACTGCAGGGTGGCTGGTCCGACGTAGCAGGGCCCGGCCGCGCCTTCGTCTGCCCCCTCCACGCAGCTCCCGGGCTTGGACAGGGGCCTTCACCAGCTGCCCGCAACCACCCAGCAGCCGTCTCCACTACCTCCCTGGGCTCACCCGCGGGCCTTTGCTCCTATTACTGCCCCACCTGGAGGGTCTCCCGCTCGGGATCCAGGAACCCGCTCCCCTCGGTGCTCCCCCTGGAACCTTGCCTAGGGGTATGAAACCCGAAACCCCCACTCTTTGCTCTCGGAACCTGACCCTGCACCCCTCAGCCCCTCACAGAGACGGAGACAAATGTGAGACATAGACAGGGCAGGCAGGGGGTGTGAGGCCATGGGGCACCCAGTGGGGTCACGTGGGTGTCCTGTCCCCTGGGAAACCACTGCTTTAAAAAAACCCACTTTGGAGGCGCTCGGGGGGGCTCAGCTGGCTAAGCGGACAACTTCAGCTCAGGTCACGGTCTCACAGTTCATGAGGTGAAGCCCTGCGTCCAGCTCTGTGCTGACAGCTCGGAGCCTGGAGCCTGCTCGGACTTCTGTCTCCCCCTCTCTGTGCCCCTCCCCTGCTTGTGCCTGCACGTGCTCTGTCTCTCAAAAGTAAACAAACCTAAAAAAATTAAAAAAACAGAAGAAACCCACTCAGCCGGGTGTTCTGCGCCCGGTGCCGTCACTTGGCAGAGAGGAGCGAGGTGGTGAGGCGAGCCCCCCCCACCCCCGCGCAGGCTGGGGGGGGGCACGGCCGCAGAGGGGCTCTGGCTGGGGACACACCCCCGGCCACGGGCCTGGGCAGGGACGTGACACCGCGGGGTCCCATACTGCAGATGCAACAAGGCCACCGCGGCTGCCCGTGTCCTGCCGCGCCGCACAGCTAGTGGACACCCGAAGCCCAACGGCGGAGGGCAGGGCGCTGCAGGCGCAGGGGAAGCGCCAAGAGTGACAGACCAGCAGAGAGACGCTCGACACGCGCAGGCAACAGGCAAACCCAAACCCAAACCCGGGTTGAGACCCCGCCTCACGGCCGCCAGGACCACTGGACCCAGAGACGACTGGGAGGGGCCAGCGGAAGTGGAGGAGCCCCCCGGCCGCCCGGTGGGAGCGGAGGCGGGGCGGGCTCTCGGGAAGCCGGGCCCGCAGTCAGTTCCTGGGCAAACTAAACCCAGGGTCACCGCACGACCCTGGGATCCCACTGCCGGGCACACACCCAAGGGGAACGAACACACACGTCCACGCAACCCCCTCCCGCGCACACGCGCACAGACGCCCGCTCTGCCGCGCACGCGCACGCCCCTGGGCCGCGAGCAGGAGCGAGGCGCCCGCACCCGCCGCCCCGCGGACGGGCCCCGAACGCACGGCGCTCCGGGAGGGAGCCGGACACGCGAGGCCACGCGGGGTGGGAGTCCGCGTGCGGGACCCTGTGAGCACGGGAGGGACAGAGAGACGGAGAGACAGAATCCCAAGCGGGCTCCCCATACCAGCGCAGAGCCTGATGCCAGGCTTCAACTCACAAACCGTGAGATCATGGTCTAAGCTGAAACCAAGAGTCGGTCGCTTAACCGACTGAGCCAGCCAGGTGCCCCCTGACGCTTTAAACGTTCACTTTTGGGGCGCCTGGCGGCTCAGTCGGTTAAGCGTCCGGCTTAGGCTCAGGTCATGATCTCACGGTCTATGGGTTCGAGCCCCGCGTCGGGCTCTGTGCTGACAGCTCAGAGCCTGGAGCCTGCTTCAGATTCTGGGTCTCCCTCTCTCTCTGACCCTCCCCCGCTCGCGTTGTCTCTCTGTTTCTCAAAAAAAAAAAAAAAAATTAAACGTTCACTTTTGAGAGAGAGATCTGCACAGGATGGAGAAGGGGACAGAGGACCCCAAGCGGGCTCCATGCAGACAGCAGAGCTCGACGCGGGGCTTGAACCCATGAACACGAGATCATGAGCTGAGACGGAATCAGGGCTTAACAGACTGAGCCACCCAGTGCCCCGATTCTGACTCCATCTTAAAACAATCACTGGGAACTGAAATAAAAGAATGCAGCGCCCGCACCAAGCTCTCATTATTAGGTTTTAGCATAAAGTCCATCAAGATTCCAGCAGTTTCTGACCTTTGACTATCTGTCTCCCAAATCTCAGCACCAGACTGATGGGTGAGTGTGGCCTTGCGGGGACAGGGAAGCCTGGGTGGGAGTTCCCCCCCCCAGGAAGTCAGCACCTGTAGGGCCCTTGGCTGCCCTCCCCACTGGGGGCTGCAGGCTGTGGGTCTGCTACGGGCCTGGGGGGTGGGGGGGTGAGGGCTGAAGGGGCGTGTGGGCAGAGGCCTCGGCACCAGTGTGCGCAGGGCCATGACCAGGTCTGGCTCGGTCCCCGTCTGGCTGTGTCTGAGCCATGGGGCTGTCTGCTGGGACCCGCTTTGGTCCCAGGCTGACCCTCTGACTGGTGGCCAGGCCAGGTGCAGAGGGGCAGGTGAGGCCCAGCACCCCGGTGTTCCCAAGACCCTCCTGGTCTGTGGGTTCTCCCCTCCCAACCTCCCCCAGAGCAAGCCCGTGCCCAGGCGGCCCGCATGTCCCCGCTGACGGCGGGGCGGGGGCGGACAGCATGCGCTGGGCAGAGGGTGCGGGGCACTGCAGGTTCCCCTCAGGCACATCTCATTGCTGGAATGTTCCTGTTTAGGGGTGAGTTATGTCCCCCAAAGTGACGATGTTCAAGTCTTGACCCCCAATACCTGTGAACGGACCTTATTTTGATTTAGGATCTTTGCAAACAAAGTCAGTTAAGACAAAGTCCTACAGAAGTCAGGGGGCCCTAATCCAACGACTGGTGTCCTTAGAAGAGGGGGACGTGGATCCGGATGTGCGAGTTGGCCATGTGCCGCGGGAGGAGGTGCCGCAGCGATTCGGTTCAGGCCAAGGGACATCTGGAGCCCCTGGGGGCTGAGAGAGGCAGGACGCCCCCCCTTAGATCGGAGACTGGCGGCCCCAGAACTCGCATCGCTCTCTGTGGTGCTCAGTCACCCCACTTTAGGTGCTCACACTGCCCCCTTAGCCCACTGTTGTGGGGACAGGAGCCTCAGCCAGAAAACGGACTGACCACCTTACCGAGTTGCCGTCAGGAGAGGCTGGAGCCCTGCTCCCCGTGGCCAGACCATGACTGGGCTTTCTGCAGGCCTCGTGGCCCCTCCCTCACGTCCTTGTCCCAGGCTTCTGGGTGTCCGGGCTTCCGAGCAGAGACCCTCTGGAGACACCCGTGCTCCCTGCCCCCGCTGGTCTTCGGCCGCAACACAGACCACAGCGCGGGGTTCCTTGGCCATGGCCCCTGCACGCAGCTGCGGGTGGGGCGGGGGCGGGGGTGGGTTCTCAGTGTGGCTCAGTGGGAACCAGTGGGCTTCCTTGGAGAGGAAAGCTGCGTGCCTGGGTTGCCAGTGCGGGGAACCCCTGGGAACCTGCCGGGAAGGTGTGCTGCGGCCTCTGGCTCCTGCTGAAGTCCGTCTGCAGAGCGTCCACGCCACCCGCCCCTCACCGGGGAGCTGCTGAGAACTTGCAAAGCACTTTTCTGGGCTGTGACCTCATCCTGGCTTCCCAGAAGCCCCAGGCTGGCGGACGGAAAGCGTCCTCACCGGGTGGATGCGGGACCCACCGGGACGCTTGGACTCTCAGGGTGGACGCCCGCCCCCGTAACACAGTGAGGGGGCTCAGTGCACAGAGAAGAGCCCTCCCCCAGAGGCTGGCCGAGAGGTTAGGTGGCCTTGGGAGGAGGGGTCGGGGCAGCTCCCGCTCCCAGGAACACGTGTGCGGGGGAAGCCATGAGGATGACACCGGGGGTCAGCAAGGGAGCGTGGGGTGGTCACGCCCACAACCAGGACCCCAGATACCAGGGCGCGGAGAACGCAGGGGAGGGCCTGGAGGGGCGGGCAGCGAGGCCTGCGATGCTGAATCCTTCACCCGCAGCCCTGACCTCAACATCCGCCCCGATCCCGCCCCCCAATCAGGTTCAAGCCCACGTAGAAGCACGTTCATGGACGTTCACAGCAGCACAACTCACAATCACCAAAATCCACGTTGTGGGAACAACCCAGACGCCCAAAGCGGATGAATGACACACACACCGTGTCCACCGCGCACGTGCACGCCCCTCGGCCGCGAGCAGGAGCGAGGCGCCCGCACCCGCTGCCCCGCAGACGGACCCCGAACACACGACGCTCTGGGAGGGAACCGGGCACGAGAGGCCACGCGGGGTGGGAGTCCGCATGCGTGAAACGTCCAGAACAGGCTCGTCCACGGACGGGAGGGGGGTTCTTTTTGGGTGCTAGAACATTCTGGAATTACACAGAGGTGATAGCTGCACAACCCTGCAGATCTGCTAAAAGTCGGTGAATTGTGTGTTATGCAAATCATATCTCACCTAAAGGTAAAGAAGGACGGTCAGGCACTCACGCCCAGCACACCGCGCTCCCGGGCCGCGGCGGAGCCCGCTCGGGCCCGACTACCCACCTCGCTAACAAGAGCCATGGGGCCTCAGTGCTCCATGCCAGGCACGTCGGAAGGGGCCCTTCCTTGGGGAAGCAGGTGGCATGAAGGCTGAGGTGGGGTCTTCAAGGAGTGAGCCTGGGCCGCCCCTCGTGGCTACGAGGGAAGACACAGAGGGACCGCCAACGCAGGAGCAGTGCGTCGCGACAGCACCCGACTGTAGCCGGAGGAAGGGAGGGGACAGCCCTCCCTGGGGCAGAGCTCCCGCTGGCCGACACAGCGCAGCGAGGACAGCAGTGCCTGCCAGGCAGATGCCTCCTCGGCGCTGGTCACTGCCGGCGACCCCGACTAGCGCAGGACGGAGTCCACCCCATCCCGCCGCGAGGGACGGGTCGCTGACAGCCTCGACGCACCCCTCGCAGGGGGAGAGGGGCAAATAGCAGCAACCTGACGGCGGATGGTGGCCAGTAAGGTGCAGGACGTGGTCGGAGCCAGCGCCGCCCCCCCGCCAGGCCTGGAGGGCAGGACCGTCGGGGGAAGGGTGCCCCCACGCCAGCGGGCTCATGATGTCCAAGGAGGCCGCAGCGCCCGGTCTGTGGGACTCCCTTCGGCAGCCCAGAACCCCTCCCGAGCGTGAGGGCCCCAGGCCAGCCCAGGCCAGCCCCCTACGGAGGCCTCGGGGCCGGGGCCCGGCACTCTGGCTCAGTCACTGGCGCAGCGTGGGGCTACCTTTGGCGCCATGATAATGGACCCCAGTTACGTGGGAGGATGACGCGCCGGGAGACTGGGCAAGCGAGTGACAGTGACCGAGAAGTGTCGGTACTGGTGTTGCGACCTCTCCACAGACCTAAAGCGCTTTAACAATCATCTTGTCACGAAAACCTTTAAAAACAAACAGAAAAGAGTATCAAATCTTAAATTTATAGACACTCCCTGGGTGCCTGGGCCCTTCCATACTGGAACCGGGTCCCTGGGCTCTGGGCCTCAGCAGGGGGCTCCTGGTCTGAATGCCAGGCCCGCCCACCCCTTGGGGCAGGGCTGCCTGAGCCGGGGTTAGCCTTGACCTTCTGCAGTCCTGAGAGCAGGTCCCCCAGGATGTAGGCCCCCACCTGGGTGTCTAGAAAACAGGAACCCTGGTGTGCCTTTCAAGGGGGGGGGGCTCAGCCAGTAGAGCATGTGACTCTTGATCTCGGGGTCATGAGTTCAAGTCCCATGTTGGCACAGAGTTTACTTAAAAATGAAGTTAAAATTAAAATGAAACAAAGCAAAACAAAGGCATGATCAGCCTGCCACCAAAGGCCCCGGGTCTGGCTCCTGTGCAGAACCCAGGAAGGGAGCCGGTGCCCCTAGGGTTCGGCGATTCCGCCCTAGCCACCACAGAAGGCATGACAGCGCTCCGAGAGCAAAGCTAGAACCAAGACCTACCACAGGGCTGGAGGCCAAGTCCATGAGCAGTCCCCGGGGGCACGGGGGTGGGTGCCAGCCCCGAGGGGCTGCTCCGTGCCCTTGGGACACTGGGAGAGAAGCTTTCTCTTGGTAGGCAACAGGAGTCACACAGCTCAGCTCCTTTCTCTTTTGGCTTTGGCTGCTAGGAAACTCCGAGCTCAGGTTTAGTCAGGAGGAGGCATGTTAAGGCCTACAGGTTTATATTCACTCCTTGCCCCAGCCCAGCTCCGGATCTTCTATTCCAGTTCCTTCTGATTTATCCAACAGTGGGGACATTTCTAGAGTGTGCCAGGGCCGCATGAGGGCTTCACGTGGTGCATCAGAGCCCTCGTGGCTCTGGGATAAACTACCACGAAGCTCACGGCTTAAAGCAGCACACACTGATTACTGGAAAATGGTTCTGGAAATCCGAAGTGGAGAGCTGTGTTCCCCCAGCGGGCCCCAGGGAGCCCCGTCTCCCCACTTTTCCGGCTTCCAGAGGGGGCGCACCCAGGGCCCGCAGCCCCTCCTCCACCCTCATGGTCATCAGCGCTGGGTCCGCCCCTCAGGAAGACCTCGTGAGGATGCTGGGCCCCCCGGGCACCCAGGGTCACCCCCACCTTGGGGGCCTTTAAAAGGTCCCCTCTGCAGTGTGATGGGACAGGTCCCCGGTCCCCAGGTCAGGACAGGGACGTCTTAGAGGCTGTCCCCTTGCCTATCACCGTGGTGATGTCATTTGGTCAGTCAGGAGCAGAGGGTGTCCGCGGCGGGTCCACTGGCTGAGGTTCAGTGGTGAAGGGCCCGAACCCAAGTCTGGTCTGGCCCACGGGCCCAGGGGTCATGTAACAGCCTCGGACCCTTCACCCCGTCCGAACCATGGTCTCACCTCTGTCCAATCCCACACTCAGCGCGGGGTGAGATTTTGTTAGAAGAAAGATCTGGGCTCAAGGTGCCCCCGGCAGGGTGGGCTCCCGCCGTGTTTGGCAGGTGCTCAGGAAGTTTCTGTGGGATGGTGCGGCCGAGTCCCCTCACACGTGGGGAGAAACGGGTGCGGTGGCCCCAGGGGGTCGTGCTGGAAGGACCGGCGTCTGCTCCGGGCAGAGCCAAGAGAAGTGGTGCAGGCCGAACGCATGAGACAGAGCCGGGGCAGTGGGGCCGGGGGGCCGGGCCTGTGCACCCGAGGTTCAGCATGGGCGACGGCACCGAAGAGCGCCATGTCTGGACAGAGCTGTGTCCAGGACCATGGAGGAGCTCCATCAGGGCTCAGAGCCAGGCAGGGCCGCCGGCGCTGAGGCTCGGCAGGCCAGAGAGGGCTTGGGCCGCGGACCGTCAGTTTCCTGTCGCCCAGCAGAGGGGCCACGGCGTCCCTTGTGCATTGGCGACCGGCGGGGCCCTGTGCGCAGGGACCTCCCACCCCCTCCCTCTGACTGCTCGGCCTGGGAGGTCTGGGGGCCAGCCGAGGCCTGCGTCCCAAGGGCCAGGAGGGCCCCTGTGCTCCCATCTCCTCCAGGCCTGGCCAAATTGTCCCCTGGGTGGCCACAAAGTGTCCCAGACGGAGAGGGAGGACTTAACAGACAGGTGTGCCCCGGTGGTCCTGCGGGCCAGACATCCCAGGCCGAGGTGTCCCGGGCCGAGATCCCCGGGAGGCCCCTCCTGCCTCTCCCAGCTCCCAGCACCCCACTCTGCGTGGGGGTCGCGGGCTTCCTCTGTGTCTGTGTCCTCCCCCTCCATCTCTCACAAGGACCCTTTCGGCGTAGGGACGTCCTGACCCGGGATCGCCGCATCTCCATCTTTAATTAAATGACAGCTGCAAAGACCGTGCTTCCAAGTAAGGTCTCGTTCTGAGGCTCTTGGTGGACCTGGGCTCAGGGGACGGGTCCAGGCGCCGGCGGCCCTGCCAGGCACCGTGTGGACACCGGCCAGGCTCCTGACATACGCTGGTCTGGGTCTAGTGGGTTCGAGCCGGCGGGTCTGAGCCACAGCCTCCCACACTGCCACCTGGCAGGCCCCCCAGACCCCCACTTTACAGGGAAAACGGAGGCTCAGGGGAGTCGAGCCCCTGGGGTCCTTCAAGCGGACAGTTCCCAAACTGTGTGCCGCAGCGAATGCGCTGGGACCGTGGATTCCCGGGGCGACCGTGTTGCCCGGCCGCTGCCAGCCCAGCCTCAGATCACACCTCCTCCTTCGCCTCCCCCCCGCCCAGAGCGGCCCCCAGGCCCATGAATCCGGGCTGCTGTGAGGAGAAGTGTGCCATTACAGACGCTCGCCGGGGACGGGCACCCGATTCCCCCCAAAACGAGATCACACATATCTCTTCCTTCGGTTTGGGTGAGTCATGCTCTTCAAATGGCTGTTTTGGGACATAAATGCCAACGATGGGGCTGCACCCGACAGAACTGGCCAGGGGCGCAGGGAGCACAGCGAGCCCTTGCTGAGACACTAAGGCACCCAGACGGAGCAGGCACGGGGCCTCCGCCCAGGAGAGGAAGGCGCTGACGTCTGGGCAAACCAAGCCTTGGAAGGGCGCGAGCAGCACGTGGACAGGGGTGGCCCCGGCCCAGCTCTCTCGCTGCCTGCAGGCCACCCTGACAGACGCAAACAGGCGTGGCCACGGCCCGGGGGCTCTCAGAGGCGGCCCCAGTGATTCCCAAGCACAAGCCCCGGCTCCACGTAACCCAGAACCCGGCCGAGGCCGCCAGTGCGTGGTGGGGACTCCCGGACCACGTGGGGACTGAAGGGTGACTCCGGCTCCAGGTCCCTACCTGAGGGAAGTCGCCTGTCTTTGGCAGGAAGCTGGGGGTGGCGGTGGAGGGCCCGTAGCCGGCGTCTGCGCAGGGCTGGCTGACGATGAAGGAGGTGGAGCTCATGAACTCGCTGCAGGCAGACAGGGGGGAGGTCGGCCGTCAGGAGCCTGAAGGAGGGCTCTGCATCTGGGACACTCTCCTCAGAGGAGAGGCCCCCGTCCCCCCGTCCCAAGACGCGGTGCCCTAGAGAAGCCTCAAGGCTCTGGCTCCGTGCTCTGTGCCCTTTCCACAGGCTGTTCCTCAGCCTGGTTCTGGGCCTGCTCCCCTAGCAAGCTCCTACTTACCCTTCAAAGCCCAGCTCACCATTGCCCTCTGTAGGAAAGTGCCCCTCCAGCTCCTGTGCCCCCAAAGCTCTCCCCTGCTGCCCAGTGTGACCCCTTCCTTGTGCCCGTTCTCCGGGCGGCCTCTTGCGGAGACAGGCCACAGCCAGTGGCAGCCGTCTCCATATGGCCAGGGCCCCACCCAAGCCCCCTCAGCAGGACACTGAAGCCCCTCACTTTTGTTCAACCAGTGACTGCAGAGCCAGAGGCCCCCGCGGGCACCGTGGCCACCCAGGGAGACACGGCGGGGCTTGCTCGGGCCCCGGGGACCAGAGGGACTTACTGGCTCTCGCTGGAGAAGGCTGGATACGGCGTGGGTGCGAGGGCGCCCCACCACGGGCAGCGCAGCATGGTGTTCTGGAAGAGAGCGAGGGCCAGGGCGTCAGGGGGGCGGGGCCGCGCAGTGAGGAGGGGTGAGGGCTCTGCCGCCCCTGCCGGGTAGAAACTTCACCCCGTGGTGCCCCACACAGGTCAGCGGGGAGTTACTTAACAGCTCGGGGCCAGCTCGGGGCCTCTGCCCACCCATCTGCCTGGGAGACCCACGGAGGGGACCCGTCCGTGCCCGTGAACGACTCTGGCCAGGGCCCGGTAAGCCGCTGCCACACGCCTCTCTGCGGGCAGGGTGGGCGTGGGTGAGCGTGACCCACCTCTGGACCCAGTGCCCCCAGAATCCCAGCCCTGAGGGAGGCCCGTATGGCAAAGAGAACTTTAGAGGGGCCCCCTCCAGCACCCAAGACAGCCCGCGCCCCAGCCCCTCCCGGGGGGCCGAGAGCCTGGCCTTCTGAGAACACCCTCTGGCCAAGGGGGCTCCTGGAAGCCGCCAAGCCTGCCGGGCCAGAGAACGGAGCACAGGCCGGGGCGCTGGGGAGGCCGCTCTGAGAAACACCGACGGGAGGCTGGCCGGACGGGCGGGAGGTCAGCAGGGGCCTGTGGGGCCGTGCACTGGGCTCTGACAGGGCCAGCCGGGGGTGGGGGGCCGTGCTCCCACCCTTATGCACACGCGTCTGCTGAGCAGGGTGGCCTGTGTGGGACCAGGTCGGGAAGGTCCCTGACCAGCGCTGGGGAGAGGCCTGCTGGCTGCCGTCACTGTCCCCTATGTGTCCTAGCTGGCTCTGCCACACGGCACATCTAGAAACAGATGTGTATGTAGCACACTTCCCGCCGGTGCACATGGGTCCTGCTCCCCGGTGGGGCCCCCGGAACCGGTCCCCCAGCCAGCTCACAGGACCCGTGACCCAGCTGGCCCGGAACCAGCCCAGATGGCCGGGAGACCAGGCGCCCTTCTGTGGTGCCTGTGTCTGGGAGGGAGGCGCCTGCCGTGACTTCCCGCCCCACCCCTGCAGGGCGGTCGGTGTCCAGATGTCCAGCCCCAGAGAACCAGAAGGTAGGAAGGGGAGACACACGCTCAGTGAAGGGGCTGCGCAGGCTGTTAAACCAAGGTAGCCCCAGCACGAAGCCTGGTGACAGGGACATTCAGGAGGAACCCCCTGCAGGGCATGCTTCCACCACAGAATCTCCACCGCAGGCCACGCTCAGCCGCTTCAAGGAACTGGTATAAACTGTCCCAGGTGCACACATGGCATCGTGAGCCACTCTGGGCACACAGCAGGCAGGGCCAGCCTCAAGGCTTCTGGGGGCTTCCGGGGGCTTCCGGGCTGTAGGAGTCCTTCACTTGTTCAACCTTCTCTGCTGCACCCAGAACCCGGGGCTTCTAGGACCTTAGGGCTTCAGCCAGGAAGCCAGAGGGTGGGAGGTCACTCCTTCTTTTGTCTTTGGCCACTCCTTCCCCAGCTCAGGAGCCCCACACAGCCAGCCAATCAGAGCCTTCCTTGGTTTTTCCCACTTGAGACCAGAAGAGTGGCTATACCTTTAAAGGGCAGGCCCCTGGGACATGATTGGTCCAGAGATAAGCCCCTGACCCCAGCCAGCCAATCAGAGGTTTCCTTGGGATTTTCCTTTTACAGCCAGAGACCTGTCTTTGCCTTTAGAGGGCAGGCCCCTGGGACATGACTGGTCCAGAGATAGATGCCTGACCCCTACCATCCAATTGGAGCCAGCTTGGGGACTTCCAGGTAGAGACAGAGAGGCAGGCCTCTCCTGGGGAGAGGTGGGCCCTGGGACATTAATCCAAGGCCCCAGCCCACCCGTGAGCTGATGTAGGAACAGAACGCTTGCACTAAGGCAGCAGATAAATCAAGGCTGCCAAACAAAACACAAGGTGTCCAGTGTAATTGGCATTTCTGATAAAAGGCAAACAGCTTTTAGCGTAAATATTGCGTAGAACGTACACACTAAAATACCATTTGTGTTTATGTGAAGCTTTCGTCTTGTTAAACATCTACATTTTCATTTGCTAAATCAGACCACCTTAAAGGACACTGACAGTCTGGGGGTAGGTCTCTTCCCCTGGCCACGGTTCGGCCCGGCCAGGACAGGTGACGGGGAGGGGCACACGTCCAGTGTCTACAGGAGCCTGGCCCAGGTGAGGGACAGCCCTCACAGCTAGTGGCTCGCCAGGGACAGGCTCAGAGTACAGCCTGGGGAGGGGCCACCGCCAGGCTTGGAGAGGCGCCCCCCTGGCACTGGGTCCCCCTGGCAGCCCACGCGAGCCTGTCTGCTCCAGCTTCTGAGCACATCTGGTCCCACGTGCACGGAGCAGCGGCTTCCTGGCCTCATCACAGGCGTCATAAAAGGGGCGTGGCCCCAGCCCCAGGATCCGCAACCCTACCCAGTCCTCCTCTCGACTCAGGAATTCTGAGTCAGGAGGACACCCGCCACCTAACCCATGAAGAGCGGACACGCGGGGCTGTCGCTAGCAGCAGAAAACTGGAATTATCCCAAAGGCTCAACAATCGGGAAATAATTAACCAAATTACGGGATGCTGACGAGAAAGAACCCTACGACACCGTCAAGGATGGCCAAGCCCAGCGCCGAGACCAGAAAGTGGGGTGCTGGGGAGCCCACACACTGACGGCCGTGGAGAGCGGGACGGCATCGCCATGACAACATGGGTAGGAGTGGGGGGGCGGGGCGCACGGCCGAGGCCTGGAAGAGGCGCCTCTGCGGTGGCCGTGCCCGCCGTCCCAGACCGTGACAGCTCACCTCCACGCCTTCTGCTCCGTGCCCGGTGCAGGAGCGCGCGGCGCGGGCACCTCTGGACGGAGACCGAGCTCCGGGTCCGCTCACCTAACTGCTCTCTGCGGCTCCTCCCGGCCGTTCCGGCCCTCGGCCCCGACCCCGGCGGCCCGCTTCCTGGCTCCTCCGAAGCCCGAGCTCGGGCCGTGCTCTCTCGTGCCACCTGGCCTTGCTCCCAGCCCTAAGCCAGCAGGACGGAGGGGAAGGAAGTGGCCGACGCTTTCCTGAAGGAGGGGCCTCATGCGCCCCTCGCTGGGTCCTGGCATCCTTCTCCCTCCAAGTCCCCTGCCGAGAAGCACTGTTTGCGTTTCCACAGGAGAAGGAAGCCCGGTTTCACCCCAGACCACGGCGGGCGGGAGGGCTCAGGCCTGACTGCTGCACAATCCTGAACCCTCCTCTTTGTAGCTGCGGAGACTGTGGTGGTTCTATCCCCTGTGATCCTTTATCGGCTGTCAGGACCCAGGAGCGACCGAGACGCCCCCCACCAGGGGACCGGTCCGGAAACACCCCGTGGCCCGGCCCAGGCTGGCGCATGTTACTCGGCGGTAAAAATGAGCCATCGAGCCGCGCAGAGACGCGGAGGGCCCTCGGACGCACGGCGCTCGGTGACAGAAGCCAGGCTGAGGCGGCGCCACACTGTGTCGTCCCAAGCCCAGGACGATGTGGAAAAGGCAGGACCTCGGAGGCGCAGCGCAGCTGTCGGGGTGGGGGAGGGTGAGTGGGCGGAGCTCAGGAATTTCAGGGCAGGGGGACTGCTCTGGACCGCACTGTGGGGCGTCGGTGACATTCGTCCAAGCCCACACAGTGTGCAGCACCCGGAGTGGCCTCGCGTCCGCTGCGGACTGTGGTAGGTAACGTTCGCTGGCCATCGGCTGTGATAACTTAGCAGGGCCATTACTGAAAAACGTTAACAATGGGGAAAGTGGGGCCTGTGGAAACTTTCTGTCCAATTTTCCTATAAACCTAACTGTTTAAGACACAGTCTATTAAACTGAAAATAGAAAACCTTGATAAACCGTCGCAGAAGCCCCAGCCCCTGTCCTGCAGCAAAGGCGGCAAACAGCCCAGGCCTGAGCGTCTGCCCGGGGACCCGTCATGGCCCTAGCAAAGACACCTGGTGGCAGGTGGGCACCGGGAGGGGTCCCCCCTGCCAGGCCGGGGCCTGGGGTGTCGGCTCCAGGCCCTGGAAGGGGGAAGCTGCGGCCGTGGGCCGGCAGGGGCTCACCTGGACGCTGGACCCGCACAGCGGGCTCTGCAGTGGCGGCGGGCTGTACAGGATGCCGCCCGCCGGCGGGGGCTCATGCTGAGGAAACTCGCCGTCCATGGCGGGCCCCGCTGCCAGCATCGGGCGGCTCCACGACCCGGGCCGCGGGACGTCTATCTGGGCTTCTTGCTCCTCGGGGGCGGCATCACGACCTGGGGAGAGATGCAGCACGTCCTGAGATGGCCCTCTGAGTCCCTGTGAGGCTTGAGCCGAGGGGGTGGGGTCAGCGCAGCAGACCCCTGGCCGGGGAGGGTGCGACCCGAGGCCCCCCAACGTTGCAGCAGTGGCAGGCAACTCTCTTGGCCCCTGGCTCTTCCCAGGGGCTGTGCTGGAGCAGGGAGGGGGCTCGGCCCTCAGCTCCAGCCTGAGGAAGCTCAAGCAGCCCCTGGGCTGCCAGGGCGCGCCTGCACTCGCCCCCGTGCTCCAAGCACACCAGGGGACCCCAGCCGCTGCCCGGCACCCTCTCCCGGGGATGCTGTGCCTGGACATCTGACTGCAGGTCCCACCTAGGCATCAAGTGCCACCAAGTGGGGCTCCCGGCCACAAAGAGAGGCACTTGGGACAGAATGGAGACAAGCTCCAGGTATAGATCTCCAGGATGGTGGCAGCACTTCCAGTGAAGCTGTCCCCCACCCACCGCATTCCCTCCCTGCCACAGGACCAAGCCAGGCCCTGGGGGGCTGCTCCTGCCCGTATGGGCCCCGGAGTGAGCCGTGGAGACCCAGCTGATCCCTCGGGGCCTGGCTCTGAGACCTGGCATGTGTGAGGCTGCCAGCGAAGTCCAATCAGCAAGCAGCTCCAGGCTGGGGGCCGGTCCTGTCCCCCTGCAGCCCGATAGCTTGCAGGAAGACCTCTGGGGGAGTCGGGACCAAGCGGAGCCAGGAAGTGGGACGGACACACAGCATCCACACTGAGAACGTTCCTGTTCCCAAAGGCAGGCAGACCAGGCCAGGATCACACCACGGAGCCGGCAACAGAGACACAAGGTTTCCCACACGATTTCCATCTGCCCCATGGACTGTGACCTAGGCTCCCCAGGGTCCCCGCCCACCACTGCTGCTGGCTGAGCCGGCCCGCGCTCCTCAGGCAGGCAGCGGCTGAGGACATTAATCACCAGGGGAGGCAGGAAGGGGAGACAGCTGCCACTCCCGGCCAAGCCCTGGATGAAGAAATCCTCGGGACTTCCAGTAATCTCTGTCCGCACACGGGCAGCTTATGCAATCCCTCCGGGGTGGGGAGGGGTTGCCTTTACCCGGAGCTCCCGGCCAGGGAAGGGGCGCGCAGGCCGACCTCCAGACAGTGCCGAGCCTCGGTGCTGTCCCGCTTGGCCCCAGGCCTCCCCTGTTCTGGGCAACCTGCGGGCTCACACCTGCAGGAAGACGGCACCTCCCCCTGCCTCGTTGGCCCTGGCCTGCTCCTGCCTGTGGCCTCCAGGCTCCTGGCCGGGGACCTGGGGGGACACAGACCTGAAAGCCTGGAGTGAGAGGTTCTGAGGTCTTCCTCCATAAACACACACCTACTGGGCTATTCGGAGCCTCAGCCGCTCCTTTTAAAGATCTTGGGCTCATGTGGTCAAACCCAGCTCAGCCTTCTAACAGCCGGATCATTATCTGACAACCTGGCAGCACCTCAGCAGGAGAAATGAGTTGTTTGGAGGTACGCGGGCAAGGCTGGTGGGGCACTCAGCAAGCCCAAGGCCCCGGCAATCCAGTGACCACTTAAGTGACCACTGGTTTCACTGAAGCCCCAGGAATCTCCTGGATTTGGGGGATCCCCCTCGAGGGGGCTCCGCCCCCAGCACCTGGGACAGAAGGCAGGCAGAGGAAGCTCCCAAAGCTGACCAGAGGCACTGGCCGGCTTGCCCTCGTCCCTGCGGCTCGCCGGCCGCCCCTTCTCTGCAGCAGGTGCTTGAGATGAGGACCCCACCGGAGACCTCCATACCCGCGGGTCCCGGAGTGACGCTGAACCCCTTCCCACCAACACGTGCGTCCAGGCTCTGCAGCCCCGGCTGCTGCTCTAGAAAACACCATCCCCAGGGCACAGGCCAAGGAGCTCAGGGGTCCCGTGGGCAGCTTCCCAGGATCCCCAGGAGAAACGATGATACTTATCTGCATAAAACCTACACACACGTTCACAACACCATGAGTCACAACAGCCTGAGAATGGAAGAACCGAGGTCCACAAACGGGTGAACGGAATGGATAAACACGTGTCCACCGCGCCCGCGCACGCCCCCGCAGGTGCGAGCACCGTGCACGCGCACGTCCCTCGGCCGCGAGCAGGAGCCCGCCGCCCCGCGGACAGACCCGAACGCACGACGCTCAGGGAGGGACCCGGACACGAGAGGCCTGCCGGGGTGGGAGTCCACGTGCGGGACCGTCCGGAACAGGCTCGTCCGCGGACGGGAGGGGCTCGTGGGACCGGGGAGGGGGTGGGGGGTGATGGGAACCGGGTTCTGGACCTAGGCCGCAGGGATGTGGGTACATCATTATATGGTGGAAAACACTGAATTGCACACACTGAAAGACCCAGTTTTACACTACGAATCTTACACAGTGGCCACCACCACCCCGTGCCTCCAGAGGCCACACTACAGTGTCCCCCTTCCTCCAAAACCCGGGGCCAGTGTTACCTCTCAACACCCTGCTCTCCCCCCCCACCCCGCACCTCGGCAGCCTCAGGCTTCCTGTTTGCCCATCCCCCCAAGGCCCAAGCCCCCAAACACAGCCCTCCTGTTCCCTCCGGACTCCAGCTGTCCTGGCCCCTCATTTCTGGCCTCTGCTGACCTCCCCTACCGCCTGCCCTTTGAACCCTGCCCTAGCCCCCACGCCCCGGAGCATGACCCCGCTGCGTCCCTAGTACGTTCCAGCTGCCCCAGGACCAGCCCCAGTGGGTACCACCAGGCTGGGTCTCAGGGCACGAAGGCCGGCCTGCGGGGTCAAAGCTCAGCACCCGGGCATGGGGGCCTGCATATTTTTAGAACATCCCGTGACAGGTGAAGCGTGGGTGCTCACAGAGGCCTGCGTTCACAATCGTGGTTAGTGTTCAGACAATTTCCTTTTGAGATTAGGTTTCCGAATGAGTCATTGTAAAAGAGAAAGATCAAGGAATCAGTGGCCCAGACAGGACAACTGGGCAGTGGAGCACGGAGGGAGGCCAAGGCCTGGAGGAGCCGGCCCCCCCGGGACGCGCCCCAGCCCCCCGGGACGCGCCCCAGCAGGCAGACGCCTGCAGGCACCCAGCCTCTCTGCTGACCCCGTCTGCCCTGTTGGGTCAGCCCCCCCGCCCAACGTTGTCTGTCTGCACCCTGCCAGGCTGTCCCCCCCGAGACCTGCATCTCTGGGCAGCAGAGACTGGCTGGCCTCTGACAGGGCCCAAGATGGCAGCCTCTCTGGCCACTTTTCCACCTGACTCCGAGTGAAGATCCAAGGATCCCAGGATGGGTGAGGGTTGGGGAGGCAGGCTCGGGGAGCGGGGGCCCAGCAGGGGCTGGCCAGGGCTCTGTGAGGCTTGGCTCTCAGGGCAGAGGCCCCAGTAAAACCCGGAGGCCTGATGAGGCCCAAACCCCAACTTGGCCAACCAGGACGGTCTGCGGATGGCCTGCCTGTGGACTCCACACCGAGCCAAGGGTGGGGAGCCACGTGTCAGAGCCCGCCTGGGGCAGTCCACGGTGGGGTGCCCAGGAAGGGACCTGGGCACCCACATCCTGAGGACTCTGCTCCCAGATGGAGGGTCCCAGCCCGGGTGGGCCATGCTGGGGTCAGCGGGAGGGGCAGGCAGCCTGGGCTCCACAACGGAGGTGAGACCCCATGGCCTGTGCTGGGGGCCCCAGTCCAGAGCAGAGGTCCTGCCTGGGCTCCAGGCAGAGCTCACTTCTCCCAGGCCCTCTGTGGGAGTGCGCCCCCCAAACAGCAGCCTTCGTGGGTGTGCTGGACCCAAGGATGAAAAGGAAGGGGATGGAGGGGCTAGGGTCCTGAGGGAAGAAGGCGTGGGGGCTCCTGGCTCCCTCATCTGCTGACTGAGGCCAGAGCAGCAGGCCAAGGAGCAAAGTGGACGGGGGCCGGGCCGGGTGGCACGGCCATTCCCTAAGTTCACATCCGCTGGGAACGGGGAACGGAGCCTCACCTGGAAATAGGGTCTTTGCCGATGCCATCAGCAAAGATGGGTCAGACTGGGGTAGAGTGGGCCCTAATGCAAAGACTGGTGCCTTTTTAAGGGGGAACTTCAAACACAGACACAGAGGAGATGGCCGCGTGACCTTGGGGGCAGGCACTGGAGCGACCGGCCGCAGCTCAGGCCCTGCCACACCTTGACCTCAGACTTCTGGGCTCTAGGACTGGAAGAGAATAAAGTTCTGTGTTTTCACTGGCCCAGTGTGTGGTCAGTTGTTAAGGCCGCCCCGGGGACACTCCGACTGTTGCGGGAAGCAGACCCCAGGTAGAGCCACCCCAGCCCTCGGCCTGCATCCCCGTGATCCCTGGGAGCACTGCTGACCAGGAGCTCTGGGCCAGGCGGGCAGCCAGCATGTGACCTCGGATTTCTACAGAGTTCCCAGGAGGCATCAGGAACACAGCAGCTCTGAGGTGCCGCGGGTGGCAGAAGCCCCCGTGCACAGGTCAGGCAGAAGCCCCTCCACCTGGGACAAGGACAGGTGGGCTGGCCTGGAATCCCCGTTTGAGAACATGGCTGGGTTGAGTTTCCAGTTCTGTTCTCAACGGGGCCCCACAGGCTCCCCCAGGCCCCATTCCGCAGGGGCAGCGTCTCAACTACGGGGCTCCTGCAAACCTCCAGCCCTGCCGTCCTGCAGGGACGTGAGGCCCAGCGCCCTCGCACACCCTCGCCTGGGGCCCGGCTCTGGCTAACACGGCCGGCGGCCACACCAGGCTGGACAGGGAGCCCGGACACCTCGGCCCTGGCCTGCGCGGCCAGCGTGTGGCTGGATGCAAGACCGGGAAGCAGACAGCGAGCGGAGGCAGCTCGGGCGGGAGGAGCGCCCCATGGCTGTGACCCCAACCTGACTCCCGGGAGCGGCGGCACGACAGGCCCCGCAGAGTGTCGGCGTCCTCCTCACTCGCCTGGGCAGGGGAGAGCCGGGAGGGCCAGATGCTGCCTCCGGGGAAGCGGGGCCAGCCCCAGATGGACGGGACGGCGCCGGCGAAGCACGGAGAGCCTGGAGCTGGCCCCGGGGCCGCCCGCCGCTCGCTGTCGGCCTCTCCGGGCAGCACCTCTGCCGGCCGCGTGCCCACAGACCCCAGCCCTGGGCCAGCGGCCCCTGTGACCGCCCACGAAGGCCGGGGGGAAGGACGTCCCCATGGCAGGCCGGCCGCTTTGTAAAGCAGCCTGTGAGGGGCGCCGGGCTGGCCGAGGCCGTCGGGAAGCCAGTCAGGGCACTCAGCCAGCCCCACGGGCACAGCCCTGGGGGCACAAAGCCCCGCACGCCCGTCCATGGGCCAAGAGGAGAACGGGGACCGGAACAGGGAGTCTCCTGAGTCATGGCTGAGGACACCTGAGTCTGGGGCTCAGGGGGACCCTCCCACGTCCTGTTGCAGTCCGATGGCTTCCCGCGGCGGTGGCACGGCCCGCCGGCCCACGGGTGGGGTTCCGGCTGCTGCACCGGCCAGCCCGTTGGTGGCAGACCTTTAAACCTGTCCCCACCAACAGCGACACCTCCTACAGGCACCGAGCGCCCTGCACGCGGCTTCTGGGAAGCACCTGTTCGGGTCTGTGCTCACTTGGGGTTTTTAAAAGGCATCACCTGTGCCGAGCTGGTGGTCTCCTCTGATGCCCACACCTTCTTCCCCTGAGCAGATAAGAGGCCAAAGCCCACCGTCCCGACTCCCTGGTCCTTTGGCAGCGATGTGCCCTGCGTCGTCTGTCCGTCCCGGTGCCCGCTGTCACCCCTACCTGGTACCGGGCTTGCTTCAGGCCGGCTAGCACCCCGGGTCTCGGCCGAGCCCCCAGGGGTTACCGCTGCCCGCGCTGGCTCGCACTGACCTGACCAGCCGGCGGCCTCCCCAGGCCCCTCCAGTCCTGCCCGGTGCCGAGAGCACCGCCAGGGGCCTTGGCCCAAGCCAGCGAGCAGACGGCGTCCTGGAGGCGGAGGAGGCTGCTCCCGGCTTCAGGCTGGTCCTGGGGACAGCAGCTGTGCCACATGGTCTTACACGCCCTGTCCCCAGCAAACGCCGGCACCGGGCCGTGCCCAACTCTGGGAAGAGGCCAGAGGCCCCCAAATCGCGGCAGCAGGAACCCCAAGCCTGGCTCCGTCCCTGCTTCTCCCATGCTGGGCAGGCAGGCAGTGGTGCCCCCGGACCCCTCCGCATCCCCCAGGCCATGGGGCAGGGCAGGACTGGGCCTCGTGCTGGGTCCCCTGCATCCCTGTCACCGTCCCTGTCACCAGCAGCACTCGCAGCGGCCTCACTCCTGCTCTGAGTCTCTCTCTCCTCTTCAGCCTCCAGCAGAGAAAGCTCTCTGCTTTTTGGGGGGGAGGGGCAGAGAGGGAGAGACAGAATCCAAAGCAGGCTCCACAGGGTTGTGCAGAGCTCGACGTGGGGCTCAAACCTACGCGCTGAGAGTTCATGCCCTGAGCTGAAACCAGGAGCCAGCCGGACGCTTACCCGACTCAGCCAGCCAGGCGCCCCCGAAAGTTCTCTGCTCGAGGACCTTGTGAGGACGCTGGGTCCCTGGGGAATCTGGGGTCACCCCCACCTCGGGAGCCTTAAGGGACCTGGTCTCCGGGACCACCGCTGAGTGAACCACCCAAGTTAGGTAGCACGTAGCTCATAACGAATGAGCTGGCCTCCAGCGTCCCCCACGAGGACAGTTTCTGGGGACCAGAAGCCCCCAGCAAGCCCCTCTCAGGGCAGCCTCCCCGAGGCCTCAGCGGGGCCAGGCGGGCAGGGGGCCTCCCGGATACAGGATCGTGGCCCTGGGCTTCCAGATGGGCTGGTTCTTCAAGAGACGCGGCAGCCCGAGGTCTGGGGGCGGTAGCCCCTGATTTCTCAGGGTCAGCAATCCAGCCTTCACGCCACACCCTCCCTGCGCGGGGCGGACCCACCCCGTCCCCCCCCCCCCCCCCCCCCCCCCCCCCCCGGGCGGGGGGGGCCCCCCCCCCCCCCCCCCCCCCCCGGACGACCCAGAACGGAGTCCGAGAGGCTGTTCCTGGCAGTTCCTCATTCACTGAGCCCCCAGCCTCAGGTGGCCCGGCACCTGCAGGGCCAGGACCTGACGACCCCGCCCCGGGTACGCCCCCGGGAACGCCCCCGGGCAGCTGGCGCCTGCGCCTGACTGAGGCCTGATGCCCGGAGAGGCTCCAACAGCATCCGCTCAGAACTGCCCTGGGACCGGGCGGGGAGGGGGGTGGTACACCCTCACTTCACAGCTTTCAGGGCAAGTGGCCAAGGAGGGCGCTGCAGACATGCCGCGGAGCCCCGGCCCCATGCAGACCGTGTAGGAACCCAGCCACCGACGGGTCCGGGTGCCCACGCGCCCCAGCGGGAGACCAGCGTCGGAGCAGGCTGACCGTCCCCTTCCCACGTCCACGCCCGCCGCTCACACGGGCAGCTGCTCACTGCACCGCACTCCCTGTGCCCCCGGGCCGCCCCCAGGCCAGGGATTTCTGCCCCACCTAGTGAGTCACTGCCATAAAAGTCTACTGCTGTCTGCAGACGTGCGGCCAGGCCCCCGCCCCTGCCACCCCGGTATCCTGCGTCAGTGGCCTCTGACCCTCTGGGGTGTGACTCCACGGAAACACGGGTGACCTGCACCCTCACACATGGCACGTCGCTTTTGAGATGCAGCAGGCCTTGGAGCAAAGAAGACAGAGGCCAGTGGCGATGGGGAGTCTGGGTGTCCACTCTCAATGCCACCAGACCAGAAAGGACCCAGCGTCCAGGGCTGATGGAATGTTCTGGGAGGCCTGGGAGCCTTGGGAACTGTGCAGCCATAGTGCCCACTGGTGAGGAGGCCCTTCCCTCTCAACAGTGACGCCCTGGGGCTCTAGGGACAGAAGACCAGGGAAGGGCCAGCAGGGGCCTGGCTCCACGGGCAGTGGGGGGCGGGGGGGTGGCGCTGAGGTGCGCACAGACCATGAGACCCCAGGGAGGGACGAAAGCCACACAGCAGGGGCCACACAAGCTCCTTTCCCTGACAGGACAGGGGCCTTGTGGCTTCCCTGGGCCATGTCCCCACCCACCGTGCTGAGACCACTTGGCCAGAGGACAGCCCCTGTGGATGGCCGAGGAGGAGCTCCAGGACACAATGACACTCGATGGGACCAATTCCCTGGGCTCACTACGCTCCCCACTGTCACCTGGCCTCCTGGGGGCAGATCCCCAGGCGATCGGGGATGTGCGCAGGAGAGCCAGGGTGGCGCCATCCGGGACCCTCTCCTATACCTCCTACGGGGCCCGGGCCTTGTGGGGGCGCTCCCCCGGGCCCCCACGCGCACCCCTGCGCCAGAAGCCCAAAAGCCCCAGGACCTCTTCCGTGACACACCACGTCTACCCGCAGGTCCTGGACGCCGCTGGGGCTCGGGGCCCGGCTCCCGCCCTCCACGGCGCCCCTGCTGTCTTCGTGGGGCCGGAAGGGCCTGCATGGGGCTGGCAGCCATGCGCGGTGCCCGCTCCCAACACCCCCTCACCCCTCGGCCACAGCACGTGGGCATCTGAGGACAAGGACAGGCCTTACTTTTTTGTTCTGTGGAGGCCCAAGCCACAAACCATACGCTTCACGTGTTTAGAACACACACCTCAGTGGTTTTCGTACACGCGCAGAGTTGTGCAAACGGCACCTCCATCTAGCGCCAGAACATTCCATCAGCCCAAAGGAAACCCTGTCCCCATTATCGGTCACTCCCCGGGCCCTAGAACCACAAGCCCCCTCCCATCCGTGGACGAGCCTGTTCTGGACCGTTCTGCACATGGACTCACGCCCCGCGTGGCCTCTCGTGTCTGGGTCCCTCCCAGAGCGTCGTGTGCTCGGGGTCCGTCTGCGGGGCGGCACATAAACAGATGACAAGCCTTATCTCTGTCCTCCCTGGGGGCCTGGCAAGCCAGAGCAGCAGGTGACAGAGCCCAAGCATCAGAAATCATGGCCTCGGCACTCGCCTGAGTCATCTGCCTGGTAGGAAGGGAAGCAGGGGACCTGTGGGCCAGCTGTCACCAGTGGCACGAAGATGAAGGAAGTTCGAGCAGCAGGAGTCGGGGAGAAGGCGGCTCCGAGGGAGCAGGGCCGGGGTCCACTCAGGGAAGAAGGGACCCACGCTCGCGAGGCACGTCACGGACACCAGGACTCAGGCCTGCACGTGGGTACAGGCAGAGCAGGAGGAAGGCCAGGCCTGGGACAGTCAGGGTGACCCTGCGCTCTGGCTGCCCCTGGCTGTGACACTCCGGGCCTGCCCGAGACAGACCCCACACGTGTGACGCACGCTGTCTCATGCACATACAAAACACGCAAGCAGCACTGAGCGCTCACGTGTGCACGCCCGTGCAACGGTGCACACCGGCACACGCAGGTCTCAGGACACATGCTGCACACACCCCCACACACACCCTCGTGGGGGGTGTGCACACACACGTGCGCGCCCTGCACTGTGCAGGCACCTTGGAGGGGGCCTCCCCGCTCTGCACGGCCGCCTCGCGGTGCTTGCACTTGAGGTGACTCTGCACCAGCAGCTCGGGGACCAGCAGATCGCCACCCCCCAGCGGCCATAAAGGCCTGTTATCCAGAGGAGGCCATCCTGGGAGGGAGGTGGCCTCTGGGGACTGGACACAGTCGCCTCTTTATTCCCAGCCGAGCTCGCTCGGTCAGCGTTTCCGGCCTGGCCCCTGCTGAGGGGCCTCAGGGACTCTGCCAGGACTGAGCTGGGCCCGCCTCGGTTAGTCTCGCTCTAGTGTGGGCCGGGCCTGCAGGGTCCGGGGGTCCGGCCTCAGTGTCCCCCCGGGCCAGGGCAGTGACTGGCCACGGCCAGGCGGTTGGAGAGCACCGGCTCCGGGCTGTGTGCCTGCACACTTGTGGCTTGCCCCACCCAAGGGACCCGCCCCGCTGCGCTCAGTCCCACAGGCTCTCCTGGAAATCTGCTCCCCCTCCCATCTTCTAGGACACACGTGTCCCCACACAATGCGCATGCACGTGCGCACACACACACTCACACACACACCAGGCAGGTGCTGGCTCCAGGCAGGTGTGAACAGGTGTCTGCTCAGATACTCAGAGCTAATCAAAAGCACCCCCCACCCTCTGAAATTGCAGAATGCCCCCCCTCAGTCCCCACGGCAGCTTGTCCCGGGGCGCTGTCTTGAAGTTCGCCAGGCTCCTTGGGGGCCTTCTGCGGACCTGCCGGCATCTTCCCGACCAGGTGGGACCCTGGGGCCACTCACCCATCCTGCCTTCTCTGGCCCACCCACCCAGCAGCCCAGACTTCGTATTCAGTGCTCTCTACAGAGACTGGAGGTGCGTGCCTGAGGGGGACCGTGGCCCCAAGCACACAGCTCTTAGCAGCACTGCCACCTCCCGGGCCTCCCCTGGAAAAATCCAGGGTGCTTGGGAAGAAAGAACACAGACAGACTGGTCAGTGCCCCCCCCCCCGCCCCCGTCTCAGCCCCAAAGAAAGGAGCACCCAGCAGCTCTGCCCACAAGGGTCCGTGACTGCACAGCGCCCCCCGAAGCCAGACAGGCAGGGAAACGTGAGGCGCAGGGCCGGGTCCAGCCCACATCCCAACCCAGGCTGGCCTCAGACACGCGCCTTTGACAGGTGGCCATCCGCCCTCCCTGCAGGGTCTGCAGCCCCATCTTCCCTCGGCCCTTCCTAAGCCTCTCCAGGGAAGATCCGAAGGTCCCCGTGCGGGCAGCAGGTAAGCAGGCTCCCGGCTGCAGCTGGCCCAATCCAGCCCCCCCAGCCACGCCACAAAACGCTCGCGACGCCCCCAAACTGCCAGAGGAGTCTGCATCTTGGCCAGCTCCCCGGCCAGGCCAGGCCCCCTGCTGTGTGGGGTGCAAACACATGGCGCCAAGCTAGCGCAGCCAGCAGCCAGGCAGGAAGGACCTTCACGGCAGGCGGGACTGATGTCCTTTCTGGGAAGCAGAAGCTGGGGGGGTGCGCCAGACACACATTTTACAGACGCAGATCTTCTTCCCTTTCAGACCATTACCAACGTTCTTCAGGGAGACACCGGCCTCCCGAGAGCTCCTGCTCCCTGACCCCAGGGACCTGGAGCAGCAGCAGGGGCAGGACCCAGCACCATCCCCGTCCCCACCCACCCACCTGTCCTCGGAGGCCAGGTCCCAAAGCCAGCACAAGGCAACACTCCCACCCAACACGCTGCACGCACCCTGCCGACACCAGGAAGGCCCCCATCCGAGGCTGTGGGCAACAGGTGTGTCCGGGCAGGGCGGCCAGGCGCCCGGGGTCAGGGGTCACCGAGGTAGGAGAGATCGGGAAGGCCCAGAGAGGAAGGGGCTAGGGTCCCAGAAGGCGCAGGCCAGGGAATCACGGAGGAGGGGCTGTGAAGGGGTCGGTCACATAGTGCTGGAGGGTCGCTGAGACGTGCGCGGTCAGAGATCACCGAAGAAGTAAAGTTTGGGGATCACTGAAGAGCCAAGGATGGGGGGTCACCGTTAGGGAGGGGTCAAGGGATCAGTAATGAGTGGGGAGGGGGTTCCTGAAGAGGGAGGGAAGTAAAGGTTGGTGAGTCGCCGCGGAGGGTGGGGTCAGGGTTCACACGGAGGCGGATCGCGCGGGGGTCACAGGGCGCCCCGGGGTCGGGGTCGCGGAGCGGAGCGTCTTCAGGGCTCTCAGCGGAGCGCGCCCGGGGCTTACGGCGGAGGGCGGGGTCGGGGGGGTCGCCTAGGAGGGCGGGGCCAAGGCTCGCGACGGAGGGCGGGGTCGGGGGGTCGCCGAGGAAGGCGGGGACCGCCCGCCGCACTCCCTCCGCCCGCGGCCCCGGAACCCCGGAACCCCCGGGGCGCGGGC
>PISW01010790.1:0-46312 GCA_004023785.1 Mungos mungo
GATGAGATACAGGAGAATATATCTGGGTTGCAAGAAGGTGAAAAAGTAAGGGAGAAAGGAGAAAGGAATATAAGGAGTAAAATTTAAAAGAATTGAGTAAAGAAAAAGGAAAGAAAGGTAATAATGACAAAGAAATGAGTACGAAACAAGTGAAGAAAAAAAATTTTTTATATATATTAAAAACCAAAATAACCCCCCCCCCAAAAAACCCCAACAAAACCAAAAAGAAGAAGAGAAAAAAAAAAAAAAAAGAAGCAGCAGCTACCCCTGGTGGATAGGCGTGGTTTGATGTGGTAAGTCTTGGAAGCTGTTCTCAGAGGCTCCGCCCCTGCCTGATTCGAAATGAGCAGCAGGAGGTGAAGTGCGCACCTTCACAGACTCAATTGCGGAGTCCCCACCCCCAGCCATGATCCCGATTGCAATGGGGGAAAGGAAAAAAACAAAAAACAAAAAATCGAGTCTCCCTTGGTTTCGGATAGGTCTTGCTCAGGACGCTGTGCGCTGCTGGAAATGAGCTGGGAGTTCCCACAGTCTAAGCGCACGCCCAGGCCTCCACCCGCCACTGACTCCTTGTTGGGGGTCGCGTAGGTGTGCACCCTCTTTTTTCCTGTGCGCACCCGGGGTTCGCGCAGTCAGCGCAGGGGGCGAGGTGCCCGGTGGAAATGCCGTCCGTGGTCCCGCAAGATCGAGTTGCTCGCGCCTGGTGCAGTTGCAGCTACGGCCGCTTCTCGCTGAGAAGCGCCCCTCCCGGGCGCAGTCTCCCCGGTGCAGCTGCTTCTCAGAGCCACATCCGCCTCTAATTCCCCGGCGAGATGGCTTAGGTCTGAAAGCTCCTCTTTCCCTTGCTTCACCCCGGTTCAGGATTCCGGCTACTCAGCAGATATCTATGGAGTGGGTTTCTGTCTCCAAGTGCAGCCAAGCGTTCTATACCTCTTCCCCAGAGACAGTACTAAGAGCGTGTTCTGACTCTGTCTCTTCTCTTTGTCTCTTGGGCGCCGAGAGCTTGCCTCAGTTTGGGCTGGGGATCTTACCTCCCCTGCCCGTCCCGGGCTGGCCTGTTTTCAGATCTCCCCCATTCACCCCCACTCACTCAGGTATCTTTGAAGTTCTATTCTTTCTGGAGTCCGTATTTTATCCTTCCGCTCTCGCAGATAAGCGTAATATCCCTCTCAGTTTGATAAATGGTGCGGACGGAGTTTACAGAGCTCCCTTCCTCTCCGCCATCTTGGGTCCTCCCTTTTTTTTTTTTTTTAAGTTTATTTATTGGGGCAGAGTGGTGGGCAGCAGAGAGAGAGGGAAAGAGAATCCCAAGTAAGCTCTGGCTGTTAGCATAGAGCCCAATGCTAGGCTCAATGTTATGAACAGTAAGATCAAAACCTGAGCTGAAATTAAGAGTCTGACCCTCAGTCAGTTCACTGAACCACCCACTCTCCCCAAGATTGTGGCTTTCTTGTAAATCATTAAGACCCTGACAAACTGATGGAGTTTCATGTCCTTCATGACTGTGATCTTTATGACCATGATCTTTATCAGCTGACCATTTGTTTTTCCTTTCTTTGTTCTTGGGCAGTCATGAGTGCTTGGGGAATGTCACACATATCCCACCTTGGGGTGGAGGCAGTATGTAGAATGTTAGTTTGCCTTTAGCCTTCAGCTTGTTATCTCACCATTTTCCCCCTGAACAATTTGACCCTTAAATATTTAAGGTTGTTGAAGACAGAAAGTCTTATCTTGTGTAGCTTCTTCCTTCTGAATAGGGGCATAGAGATGTCCCTACTTATGGGTCAACATTGGAAGTCAGGGGACATATAAGGGAGTTATTAAGGTGGAGGCAGCTGAGTTCAATGTGGACAAAAAAGAAGTATCTCTGTGGGTGGTAAGGACCATCTGTCAACATGAAGCTAATGTACTGAGGTAGACTCAGTACGAAGTGGAAAACCACTGGAAAAGGCAACATATTAGGATTAATATGGCTATAAAAATGAGAAGTATTTGTGTAATTTGAGTATTTGTGTCAGTTAGTAATCCTGTCATATTTCTATGGTAATCTAAAATACATACATAACATTCTTTTTTAATGAAGCATTAAGTTACTCCTTGAGCTGCAGTCATGATATTAAGGTTTTGGAGAGTCACCTTTTGAATTTGTGGGTGATTATAAGTTGGGTCTGGTTAAAAGTGGCCAGTGTATGGTTGGCTAAGGCCTCTATTTGCAATTTTATATCAATAGAGGTGGTTCCTGAGGTTATGGTTAAGGGATAAAACCATCAAGAAGCCCTCTTTGTTTGATGTCTAGCTTTAACAATATCTTAATTACAAGGAATCACTGGCAAGTGGGAGAAGGTTTACCTGGGAATACAGGCATCCTCAAGTGCATCATCCAATCCAAACAAGGAAAATGGGGCCATCTATTATCTCCACAGGTCCATACTTAGTCCCATGAAGTAGAGTATGCTTCAGCTTTTAAGGAGTGATTTTGTCATCCCAGCCACACAGAATTGATCAAGGCAATAGTTGAGTTATACGATTATTGGGGAATCCATTCCATTTTCCAGCAGTTCAAATAATCATATGTCCATGGGATCCTGTTCTTATCCCCACAGAATAACAAGCAAGACATTTGTCTACACATGAGCAATTGTGGCAATTTCTTTGAAGTTTATCTCAAGTTGTCTAGCTTAGGCAAACAACAAACATTTAAAAACTATTAGAGCTAGAATTTGACTTCTGCAAAGATGTGTTATTGAAACATAATTTTTCTCTCCAAAATCACCCTTATTTCCAAAGATAGCCAATTCAAGACTAATTTGTTCAAAATATAAGTTCAATTTTATCAAATGTGGCCAAATTATTTTCATTAGCTCAGCAAGAATGGTAATTGATCATATAGAACTTTTAAAATTGGCTTTGCTTCTCTAGGCCAGAAGCCAAGCCAAATACTTGCCATCAGACATGCCTGCAATCTCTGTAGATTTGGGTGAATTCCTCTTCTCAAGATCCACAAAATATCCTAAGATTCCTGCACCTGCCAGGAAGTGACATTCTTTACTCACCTGCAGGCTGCAGGGACTCTATGAACAAGCTTATCAGGCCAACTTTTCCAAGAGGCTCCATGTTTCCTAAAAGTCAACCTTAGTTCCTTAAAACTATGTGGTCATATGTGAGTCTATGCATGTCTCTCAGATATGACATTCCAGTCAAAACCCTCGGTTATATAACAGGTATTTCCATTGGTGTCCTGTTACAAAGAGAACAGATTTTCATTGAACTTATGCAAGCAATTGTAATTGCCATGAAAGGAAGAATATTCACTGAGCACTTCTGACTTTCAGAGCATTTAAATAGAGAGAAAAATTAAATGCTTCAATTTGGTTACAAAGTAATATTCTATCATATCATAATCTGGAAAAGCAAACAGAGGACCAACGATGTTTCAAACAAGAGTCACAAAACTAGAATCATCTTCCTCAGTTCATTATAATATAGCTGATCAGGAAACCCAGTAATTTCTGGGACATTTCAATAATCAGAAAGTTAAGTGATGACCTTATTGCCAAAACATTATTATTTGTTTGACAGTGCTCTCCAAATAACTTAACATGCTACATAACCAAGCCTAATTTGTCAAAGAATTCATTTACAATTCACATCTGGGGAAAGTTTGTTAAAACACTCAAAAAGTTATAAAGCATGCACCTAAATAGGATTATGGGTCGTTATAAAACTTTAAATTTAATTATTTATTTAACCAAGGTGGCAGTAAGAGTTTCCAAAGTCATATATGAAGAGTATATAGTTGTTAGCAAAACTTAGCTCCTTTAACATTGAGAAGTTTTAACTATCTTGAGTGACCAAAGACCTAATAAAGACAAAACATAGAAACTTTGGTTTTCCAGGCAAAGAAAAGAGAAAAAACTTTGTTTACATTTTTTTATCAAGTACAAACCAACAATCCAAGAAAACTTTGTCTTCTTAATAGAAAGTAAAGCAGAATTTTGGTCTTATACCAATGTACTTTTATATTATTTTTATTTCAACTTTAGTCTGTCCTGACTGCATATAATATTCCTTTCCAAAGATTTCCCTTTGCAAATCTTCTACAACTTTCTTTTTCATTCAGATTTTGTCCCAAGCCTTTTATTTCCAAACGGCTAGTCTCATTTTAAGACAGAATTACTTTATTTTACCTCAATAAAAATGTATTCCCATTTCTTACATCTTTATCTACACATCTCCTATTCTTTTACATACTGAGTTATTTTCCTTATTTTCATCGGTCTTAATTACATTTAGCAGAAATTTAACTCTTAGAAACCTTAATTTCCAGTGAAAACTCAGTAGATGTGGAGGGGGTCACATTAGACCATTGAGGGGGAAATGTCACGTGGGAGTCTTAAGACTGGCAGTCATCCTGGCAGCTTAGGTGGCTGTCCCATGCCCAAGACAGACAACTTTGTATAAGGACAGAAATGAGAGAGCATCAAGTTTCTGGGTCTTATTACCATTCTGGGTAGGGTCCTAGCTTCCAACCAAAAGGCAGCCTTTCTCCTCCCCCTAGAGCAGCCATGGGCTAGAAGATTGCAGCCTGAGCAATCAACAGCAAAGTGTTCCAATAAGATCATACTCAGCAAAAGCCCTCTGGAATGAAAGTAAGTAAGAGAAGCAGAAGTACTCACTAAGTTTGCATCAAAGCTTGAAGCCCAGAAGAAGGAAAATGCAGATCCCTGTATCAGGGCCACCAAAATATGATGTGGAAGCATATTGGGCCCAATGGTCAAGAAAGAATTCTTGAGACATTTTACAGTGCAAAAAAGGCGATTTTATTAAAGCACAGGAACAGAGCCCATGGACAGAAAGACCTGCATTCTAAGTGTGAGGAGTGACTGATTGTATAAGGTTTTCTATATTATGAAAGGGAGAATAACATTTGGGATCCAGGAAATTGACTCTATAGGTTTCTGGAGTTCTGAGTACTCTCAAGATTGTGCTTTTCCTGTAAATCATTAAGACCCCAACAAACTGATGGAGTTTCATATCCGTCAGGACTGTGATTTGTATCAGTTGACCATTGGCTTTTCCCTCCTTTGGTCTTGGGCAGTCATGAGACTCTGAGAAATGTCACATGTACCCCACTCCCACCTGGAGGGGGCAGTATGTGGAGTGTCCATTTGCCCTTTGCAATCTCATCACTTCCTTTCTGCTAGATGGGATGTTGCTTGATTCACGAATCCTTGGATAAAGTCAATCAGATCTTTTAATTTACTGAAATGAATTTTGTTTTTTAACCCATCCCTCCCGTATAATTAACAAAAACTTCCTCTGTCACCAGTGCTCCACAGAGCAACCACAAACTTGAACACACAGTGGGGGGCCTGATGACCTGGTTGTGTTCATTCTGTGCAGTAGAAGCTGGACACAAGTCACCAGGCCCAAGTGCCAGTAACATGCTGTTTTCCCATGATAAACCCCAGCCCCTCATGAAAGGAGGCCCCTTTGGGATGCACTCCTTGTTTTCTCCGTACAAAGAAACCAGAGGATGACCTCAGGGCCACTTGGGACTCCAGCTCTTTCTCACCAAAGAGCATTAGGACAGAAGAGGAGATCCTATCTGAAATGCATTGATCCTTCTCTGCTTTTGTCCCAAACAGTCCCTGTAGGGGTGATCCTTACAATGTACATTTGGATCTAAAAGCAAACTGCCATTTTAAAAGTTACCACCACATTCTGCATTTGTAGAGGAGACAGGAATTAACCTTGAGGTGCAACTGCCCTCTTTGTTCCAGGGAAACCCTGGGTGGCTCTTTTAGTTATGCAAATATGAGGCTGAGGGGGTGAATGCCCACCCACCGCCCTGGGGGGAGACTCAATACAGAGATTGATTCTGAATGCAGAATGTGAGCTGGGTTTCCAGGCAGAGTACTCTTCAGTTAAAGAAGTGTGTGTGTGGTTCTGAAAGCCTGTCCGCAACCCACCCAGCCGGGCTTGGTGAGGCCCCGTGATGCATTCCAATCTATAATGGAATGAGATCCAGACAAAGAAGCAGAAACTCTGCAAGTATGTGAGCACTTCCTTGGGGTCCTGGGCTTTTACTAACAGAAGACAAGGCCCCTCACCCCCACCTCCTCATCTATCTGGGAAGAAGCCTGGGCCAGGGGTTAGTATTTGGAGAGGTAAGTAAGAGGGAAGAACTGCTCCTCTCTAGGAGAAGGGTTAGTTTGCTCTGGACTGCCATGTGCAGAGATCTCTGAGACAAGGTGAATGAGCTCTGCTTTGCAGTGGGGAGGTCAAGGTCTCAGCTAGAGAGAGAGACTTTAGACCTAGATCTTAGACCTAGCCAAAAACAACAGAAGAGAATGGATTTCAGCCTTTGTTTGGCCAGCCTCTGTGCAGTGAAAACCTGCCCACCAGGATAGAACTGCCTTGATGGTGAGGGAGGAGTTGGGGACATGGAGTTAAGAAGCCCCTTGAGAGTCAAACCATAAAACTTTTGAAAGCCAAGTCTCAGTCTTGTCTTCTCTAAATTTTTTTTTGCAGAAAAGGAAAGCGAGAAAGCACAAACAGAGCAATTCTCACGTTCACCTCCACAAAACCATTTATCTACATTGTGTAATTTTCCCCGGGTGACTGAATCTGACCCCAACTAATTAGCACTTTTGCGGTAAGCCAACCAATTCTTGGAAAGAACAAATAAATTGTATGCACGCTCACATGTGTGAGAGAGAGAGAGAGAGTGTGTGTGTGTGTGTGTGTGTGTGTGGCCTCATGGCAGGACAGGGAGGGGTGTCGAAAGGGGGCAGGGGAGGGGAGAGGAGGAGCCTGGTGGAGTGACAGCAGGCACAGCACAGAGAAGCATGGACTTGTCCAATCCTCATTTGGAGGCAGAGTGAAAATCCAAGGAGGAAAACGAAACAAAGAACAGATTTCCCAGTTGGACATGTGGGCATGCAAGCACAGGAGTCCCACAATGATTAATGACACGAACGGACCACAGAGGCTTCTCAGGTTTCTGTGCAAATGAAAAGAAAAATTTGAAAATGTGGCTGAAACCCAAGCCCCAAATGTCAGTGTAATTTGAGGAGCCTCTGCTCAGAGCAGGAGAAAATCAGTCCCTGGGGGGCGTAACCTGGCCGTCCTGAGAGTGGCCGCCTGAGCTCAGACTGAATGAAGGGGTTTATGGAATGGGATTCCCCACCGTGGGTGGGGCTCAGGTCAGCAGCAGCAGAGAAGGTTCTGGAACATTTACTGAGCACTGTCAACCCAGTGCCTCCCGTGCCAGGCAATGCAGGGTAAGTCCTGAGGAGACCTTAACCTGGGGCGGCTAAGGACAGAATTTCGGGGGAGCCCTGAATGTGGGAATGGGGAAACAGAAACATTTAATCTTTGTTTTCCCACCAAGCTCTCACTGAAATTAGCACTTCCTTCCATCATGAACGTGAGCAACAAACCATAGATAAAGGGCACCATGACCGTCACCTGAAGAAATCACGGGTGTTTTCTTTTCCTCTCACATAGCAGATGCCACAGACATCTCAAAATATCCTTCACCTGCCTCATCGTCAATTTGAAACTATGGTAATCATTGGACCTATGATAATCTTGTTATACAACATGTTAACTGAGAAATGCAAATGCTACTGGAACTCAAACTTGCCTTTTAAATGTTTCAATAACTGTATTTCAATATAACTGGCTTCCTTTATAACCCTATAGATTTTATTTGATACATTTAAACCATTATTTGAGAAGGAACCATTGGCTTCACCACACTGCCAGAGGTAGTTACAACTGTACAGAGTGGTTACAAGGCTTGGCTAACTCTTGTGCATTGCTTTGTCTAAGATTCATGTCGTGTTTTGAACAAGATGTGAGCAAGCTGAGGGTGCCCAAACCTGTGGTGGAGCAGAGACTCAGAGTCTGATTGCTCCAGTGCCAAGGCCAGTGCGCCTGTCCCCATGGAACCTCCCTAGAGCACCGCTCCATTTGCTGGCTCCTTCTCTCCCCTCCCGTGGGATCACTCACCCTCCTGCTTTGCCAAGGCCAGCTCTGCTTCCCTCCAGAACCCACATGGATGAGATCCATTCCCAGTGCAGGGAGTATTTGAGGTCAGTAAGAGGTTTCTTTTTTTTTTTTAAAGTAGTTTATTGTCAAATTAGTTTCCATACAACACTCAGTGTTCTTCCCCAAGTAAGAGGTTTCAATGGTCTGAGTCTTGCTAAGGACTCAACCTGTGAGTTAAAAGACTTTTGGATCTAGTAGATTTTTAATGATGTCCAATAAGGAGGAAATGCTGGCACACACAGGCACTGAGCTCTGGTCTGTCTTCTCTCAGCCTCCCCCACAAGACTGCTTGCTCAAAGGTTACTAGGACTGTGTCTGTGGTGTTGGCCACTGTTCTGGTGGCGGGTAGGCATCAGCATACAGGAGGAGCTGTGACACTGGGCTGAGTGAACGGACGACCAGTGGATGAACTTGTTTCATCCGTCGGTCATATGGCAAGTTGTATTTTTTAACATGGCACCACAATGTCTTCCATCACACACCCCCTTCTTCAATGTGTCTTTGGTTCTTTCACTGAGAAAGGGGGCCTGTGTTTCCATTGCCTTGGATCTGGAAACGTCTGTGACTGACACAAGGCGACTTCCAAAGCAAGGTCTTAAAAACAACAGCACTCCGACCTGGTCCCAGATGGAACCTGCTGCCACGCTGTGGGGAAGCCCAGCCGAGCCACACAAGAGGCCACAAGCACATGTTGCAATCAGCAGCCCAAGCCGACAGCAGTGTCACCTGCGAAGCATCTGACTTGAGTGACTTCAGTCTCTGTCTTCAAGTCGCCTCGGCCGCCCCCAGACATGGTGGAACAGAAATAGGCCATCCCCACAGTGTGCGGCGAACTCCTGACCCACAGAATCATGAGCATGACTAAAGGGGGTCATATGCTGCTTGGTTTGGGGGACTAGTTATGCAGCATGGGCAACTGGCAGACGTTCAGAGGTGACAGAGAGAGAGCAGAGGCCCCGGCCTGGAAGGACTACACTTGAGAAGGAATGTAGAGGGGCCAGGGGGCCCACAGAATGTGGCAGGCTGGGGTTCCTGCCTGGGAGCCACCTGGAGACTTGTCTGAAGATGATGCCTGGGTGGATGAAAGGGGCAGTTCTGGGGAAGGGAGGAGGAGGTATCAGGAGGGCAGCAGGGGCTAGATCAGGCCCTTCCTGGGCAGGGGCAGCGCCCTGGACCTGAGCCTGGAGAGCCCTGCAGCCACAGACCCAGTGCTCCAGAGAAAGAGAGGAGGCTCCACCCATTGGCCCAGGGGCACATGGGACTGCCATGTATGGAGGGCTGCTCAGAACCGAAGGAACCCAGAAGAGACCACTGAGGAGGGAGGGCAGAGATGTGTGCAGCCTCCAGCTGCCCCAGGCAGGCAGCTCTTTCCCTCCAGGGACAAATCCCTGCAGCAGCCTGACTACCTTGGCTCCTATGACCCAGAGGGGACAGCAGGGGCCTCTTAGGCACCAGGACACTCAGGAGGGCACTTGGGAGCTGACAAACCCAAGCCCATCCTGGCTGGGTTGTCCTGACCCTCTCTGAGCCTCAGCAGAGGGTGATGTCACCATCTTGCCGGGATCAGAAAAGACTCTGTGCCAAGTCACCCTTGCAGGGGCTGACTGGTGCTCAGTGCTTGCTTATTTCCTTCTCTTCCTGAGAACCAAAGTCAGGGTAGGGAAGGGGAAAACAGCAGCCCAGGAGGTCCTTCTGTAGGGTCAGGAATCTGCCAGGACCTCAGGGTCAGTGTAGCCTATTGGGGCAGGCCACCCGGCTGGAAGGATTTTATTTAGCAGAGCTGAGGGTCCACGGAGGAGAGCATGTGGCGTGGTGTGGGCTCTCCCTCTATCTCCAACGAGAACAGCTGAGTGTGTGGTCAGCCAGGCTATGTGTTCCTAATGAGCAGCACATTTCCACAGGCTGGATGCTGGACCCTCCTGCCTGGGGAGGTGCTGCCGCATCCCCCCCACTCCCTCCTCACACATTCCTGAGCCCTCAGCACAACTTCTGGGAAGGGCTATGGAGGCGGCACCCTCTGTGAGCTGTCCACGTGGCCACCTTCTCAAGCTCCATTGTCCTGCCTCAAGTCCCTTTGCCCGTGCTCCCTTTGTCATCTGCAAAGTGCTGTCCCATTACTGCGTGGTCCATGATCCCATGACTCTGTGGCATGCTCACTTTGACCCAGTTTTTAAACACCCAGGCTGCATAATGTGCTGGCAAACCTGAGAGTCTCTGCAACTGGGGATGAGTCAGAGCTCCGGTCCCCAGCACAGCAGAGCTCAGGGGCCTGCACAAGCCAACTAGATGAAGAAGGGAGAGAAAAATCACAGAGGGCAAAAGGGCCAGATGCTACAAAAGGCCAGTGGCTGACCAGCAACAGGGCTGTAGTCCCCAGGGGCAGGCTCCACTGCTCATGATCCAGCAGCAGAGAAATATCTCAGTCCACATGCAGCTCACCCACCAGGCCCGACAGAACGAGCGGGACAGTGGTGCTGCCTCAGCTCCGAGAAGCCTGAGAGGCAGCGGGGGTCAGTACTGCAGACACCGACTCTCTTCCCAAGCATCCCTGATGCTGGCAGAACAGCCACCACCTGGATGCCTCGGGGTTCCTCCAGAGGAGAAGGAGCCTGGCCCTTCTCACAGAGTTGGATTAAGATTCCTTGTAGAACATTTCTCCTTCCAAGGGAAACATACAACAGGAAGCCAGCTGGTCCTAGGAGGAGGGACAGGGTCTTCCACCAGGAAGGAGACCCTTACCCACTCTGCCAAGTGCACAGAACCCCTTCACAGCACCGTTCATTCATACCAGCGAAGGCCCAGACCCACACGCGCACGTGGAGGCCTCTGGGGAAGATAAGGTCTTCACTGATGAAGCAGTGTCCCATTGTTCCTGGATTCGCTTCACAGCCCGGCTTTATGTTCAGTGTGCATTAGTTTTCTGCTGCTACTAGTATTGGGGGGTCCCCAGGACCTTTCTCAATTGACAAGTCTCACAAAACTCAAAAAAGCTGTTCATGCCCACAGTTAGGGGGTGTTGCTGTGATAAGATATGGGTCAAAATCAGCACAGGGCAAAGGCAACAGGGCAGCTCTAGGGGCGACCGAACACAGTGTCCAGTGTCCACTTCCAGTGGGGCCCCACAGACAGCACTTAATTCTCCCAGTGAGGACATGTTACTATGTGTGTGTAGCATGGCCATCCAGAATGTCTTCTGGGGGCCAGTCACACAGGCATGGCGAGCCCATGTGAATGGCCTTAGTGACTCAGTCTTCAGCCCTGCAGCAGGCAAACTGTACACGATGTGACCCAGGGCCTAGACAACGGAAAACGAGCACTCATCATTGTTATGTGCTGAATCCCACCCCCCACAAATGTTTTATGTTGAAACCCTGACCCCCAGCACCTTGGAATGTGACTGTATTTGGAGATGGGGACTTTAAAGTTCTGATTGAGACGAGGCTGCTAAGGTGGCCCTCATCCAATCTGACCAGTGTCCTTATAAGAAATTCAGTACACACAGAGACACTAGAGGAAGGATAAGCACAAAAGAAAGATTGTGTGAGGACAGCAAGAAGGTGACCATTGGCAGGTCATGGAGAGAGGCCTCAGGAGAAACCACACCTGCCATCAGCTTCATCTTGCACTTCTAGCCTCTGGAATGTGAGATATAAACTTCCTGTTGTTAGAGTTGCCCAGGCTGTGAGTCTTTGTCATAGTAGCCCGAGCAGACTGAGACAGCCCTAACTCACCTGTTAGCACGCACCGTCTAGCCAGGCCAAAGCCTCAGATGTAAAAAGACATACAAAGACCTTCTTATCAGGCAGGATATTCCAAAGGCCCAGAAATTCTGTCCCAGGAGTTGGGAAGGGCCAGTCTTGAAAGTCTTTGGTACGTACAGGGTTTGAACAACACAGGCCTCAGAGCTAATCCTTTACTGCACACAGCTGGAACAAATCACCACGATTCCAGTGGCGTGAGACAACACAAAGTCATTACCTTCTGGTTCTGAAACTCAGAAGTCCGCTGCACAGGAATCAAGATGTCAGCAAGGCAGGTTTCTTACTAGAGGTTTCAGGGGCACTTCAGTCTCCTTGTGGTTGTAGGATGGAGGTCCCCACCTTCTTGCTGGCTGAAAACTTCTAAAGGCTGCCTGCAGCCCTTGGCTCATGGCCCTCTTCCTAACTTCAGTCCAACAAGGGCAAGCCCAGTCCTAATGTTGTGTTAAAGGACTTAGATTTGACCCATGTGGATAACCCAGGATAACCTCCCCATCTCAAGGTCCTTAACTGAATCACATCTGCAAAGTCCCTTTGCCATGTGAAATGACACTCCCAGATCCTGGACCCAGGGGCAGGGTGTTTGCTGGGGGTGGGGCACAGTCCCACATCAGCTCAGGTCTCCTTGCTGCTTCTGTCTATAGAAGATGGGCTCCACTAAAGATCTAAAGCCCTCCTCAGTGTTCCTGGGAAACTCTAAGTGGTTTTCAGACCCCTGGCCCCCAGTAGCTCTGGCTGCCTCCTCCCACTGAATTCTTTCTCTCATTTCTAAGTTAGGTTGCTGTTCGTAATCATCATCTGCCAATGACTGAAACACAGGGACACAGGAAGATCCCCCAGGACTACACGCAAATCTCTTGCCATGGCAAAGTCCACACTCCCAGAAATGTCAGGTTGTACCATACCATGCTGACTCTTTTCCCTCCTGTCTCCCTTCTGCCTTCTTCCAATCAGGAGAAAAATTAAAACAATCCTCCCATTCGCAAATGCAAATCAACTCCACTCTGCCTATTTGCCACCTATACCCATAAGGCTTCCTTCGCATGGCCCAGGACCGATAGCCCCCTTCTTCCTCCCAGCTCTGCCTCTGGTGTGGGGCCAAGGAAAAGTGTAGTCAGGGGGCTAGGTCCTGGCAGCTCCCGTAGTTTGTCTTGGAAACTGACCCACTGATTTCAGTTAACCTCAAGGTCATTTCCATTACAAAGAATCACCAGGGTCAGTTGTAGTCAGTGCCACATACCTCATCGCTGAAGGAGGTAGGGAATGAGCCCTGAGTGGTATATTTGGGTTGAGTGCTCTCTGGGCCAAGAATAGCAAGTGCAAAGGCCCTGGGGAGACATACTTCTGGCTAGTTCGAGGAGCAATGTGAAGAGTAAGGTGGGGGAGAGAAGGGCAGGGGATGTGCTTAGAGGCCCTGAACAGGTCAGAGCACATGAGGCTCTGGGGAGAGCTCCAGAGACATACTTCAGAGTTATTAGCATGTACTTATTTCTCAAATGAGACCTTGAAGAGAGTGAGTTAAGATGGAGGAAGGAAGAGAGCCAGGATGCAGTCCCAGGGCCTCTGACGCTTGTGGGTCAGGAAGACATAGAGAAGCCAGGACAGCAGACAGCAGAGGGTTGTTGTGGAGTTGAGCAGAGAGCCCAGAAGACAGTGACCTGGGAGTGGCCAGCTGCATTACATACTGCTAAGAATGAAGGCAGTCAGCTCCCCATGGCAGCCCTCATATCTCCAACATGTCTGCCAAATAATGGCCAACGTCATCTAAAGGGATCCTTGACCACGGGCTTGCAGTTCCCCAAACCCTGAGCTTCCAAGCACCCTGTATGCCTTGTTCTCAAACACGAGGCTCCCGGGGCCACCACTCAAGAAGAAAGCCTGGAAGAGCATGGCCAGCATAAGGAGGAAGGGCAATCTGAAACAAAACAGTTATCACTAAGTAAGCAGATCTCCACAAATAACTGTAGGAAGAGACATCCAATTACTGTTCTGGGACAACAGGATATGATAAGGAAGGCATCCATGGAACAGGCTGTCATAAGAATAAAAAACCAGAGAACAAGAAAATACTCTTGAATACTCCACGCACATTGCCAAAATGAACAATTTAAAAGAAAGATAAAAACAAAAATATTCCCCAGACTGTAAAAGAAAACATTAGCAAAATAATGATAAACCATACAGGAGATCAATCTATGAGCTCTGACAACTGACCAGTAAAAGTTCCAAAAAGGGTAGAACAAACAAAATGAAAGGGGAAAAGGAATCTAAAAATTAAGAGCGAAATTTGCTGGTGTCAAAAGAAGATACAAGTCTTAGGAACAAAAGAACACATCACCTATAAACATTCAACTGTCGAGGCCCTTGGGGGGCTCAGTTGGTTAAGCGTCTGACTTCAGCTCAGGTCATGATCTCACAGTTTGTGGGTTTGAGCCCTGCATCGGGCTTTGTGCTGATTGCTAGCTCAGAGCCTGGAGCCTGCTTCGGATTCTGTGTCTCCCTCTCTCTCTGACCCTCCCCTGCTCATGTTCTCTCTCACTCTCTCTCTTTCTCTCTCTCTCTCTCAAAAATAAATAAAAAACATTTAACTGTCTGAGTAGCATCAGACCTCAGAAATAGGACATCCAGAAGGCAGTGGAGGGTTTCTGAAAGGCTCTGAGCAAAACTGTTTTGTATAGGTTATAATTGTTTACCTAGTCAAATTATCAGAAAATGTGAGACCAAAATGAATATCTTTTTAGAAATGGGCCCATTTTAGGAAGGGCCCTTCAAGTGCCCTTCAAGAAATGCAATGACTAAAAAATTTGTCTATATAAAACCCTAATAAACCCATGTTTTTAGGAAGTTATTCCTGATAGAGTCCAATGAAGTAAGAGTGAAAACCAAGAAATATGAAGACAAAGGACCAGAAAGGTAGAGGTGACCCAGGAGGACCACTGAGCTACAGGCAGGGAGAGCCCACCAGGACTGAGAGGAGAAGGGCTCCGAGAGGAGGGCTCAGAGCAGACAAAGGGCCTTTAACAGAGGTGCTGAAAATGTATGAGAGTCTTGGGGTAAAACAAAGATACACAAGAACAAAAAAAAACGACAGCAACAATAACAATAAAAACACAACTTGAAGCTTCAAGGGAAAACCCTTAGAAGAAAGGCAGGAAGCAAATCTAAGATAAACCAAAGCCCAGAGTGATCCAAGCAGTCGGGGGTGAAGAGAGGTCTCCATGTGACCTCTGCTACAGAGGGTCCAGACTGGCCACAGAGCCAGAGGATGCCCTCCTGCATACCAGCAGCAGAGTCAAAGTGGTTATTTGCTCTCAGTGTGGAACTCAATTCTGGACCAAAAGCACAGAGCTTCAGCCCTGGGTCCAGGACAGAACTTAATGCACCACGGGTCTTGACAATATGAGTGAAGATGGAGCTGCCTCCTAGGGTAGGGAGGGAGTCTGTGGCCCAGCTCCCCTGAACACAGCATGCGTGCCCTGCTTATAGGCAGAGGCAACACCACCAAAGCTCCAACTGCATAGGCCTGGACAGAGGAAGTGAGGACAGTAATGGGATGCCCTGTGACCCAGGTCTCAGAGCTGCAAGCATCCAAGTGAGGCTCAAAGCTGCTCTGCGAAGAGGCCCTGGGTAGCTGGGTCACCACGCATGGGAATCTCTCTCTGCAGCCCTGGAGGCTTCGGCAGACAGCAGGCGTGCCACCACCTCACCCATCATGGCAGTCCACTGGACAGCCCAGGAATGCACACCCACGCCATCATACACCCCTGTCCTCCACACCATTTCCTCCCAGACCAGCCCCTCCCTCCACCTGCCTCCAACACAACTGCCGCCAGCTGTGGTTTCCACCTTCCTCTCTCACTCCTCACCCTCCAGCAGCAAATCCGAGGTCTTTGCCCTTTAAGTGCCGTAAACCTGGATCCAGTTGCTTCTCTGAGCCTGCCCTGCCCCTATCCTGGTCCAAGTCCACCCTCCCCTCCTGCCTCCTGATGCATTACTGTGCTTCCCCCAACCCCTGCCAGGATAATCTACCCCAGCATGGCACCAGAGAGATCTTGCTGCGTGTAGGTCAGGCCAGGGCCCTCCTCCCACCTAAGCCCAAGCACTACTGTTTCCCTCATAGTAATGGCAAAGTCCCCACAGTTGCCTGTAAGGCTCGATCTGCCCCATCCTATTCAGGGCCTCTGAGCACATCCTCTATCCTGCTCTCCCACCAGACCTCATCCTCTACCCTTCCCTCCCCACCCCCTACCTCATTCCACTCTGGATTCCTTGCTGCTCCTCAATGTCCCCTCCGGGCCTTTGCACTTGCTGTTCTTGGCCCAGGCAGCACTCAAGCCAAATATACCACTGGGGGGCTCATTCCCTACCTCCTTCAGCAGTGACATATGTGGCACTGACTACAATAGACCCTGGTGATTCTTTGTGATGGAAATGACCTTGAGGTTAACTGAAATTGGTGGGTCAGTTTCCAGGGCAAAATACAGGAGCTGCCAGGACCTAGCAGCTCCTCACACCTGAGGGGGTACCCACAAGGAAAGCCTGACCCCAGCTCACCTGAGGACACACTGCCCTTCATGTCTTCCAAGAGCTGTGGGCTATGTGCTTGGAGTGTAAAGACGCAGGTCTGAATCAAACTGACTCCACGACAGGCTTTAAGTTTCCCAGAATCATTAGACAATAGAAGGGCACACATTGGCCAAGGAAGGAGGGACAACCCTTGTAGCATCCAATCAGGAAAGGCCAGCTAACATCTTTAACATTTCTAAGGGCAGGCCTAAAGATAGAAGCTAGATAATCACCTATTGCTTAAGGCTCGTCACACCCTACGTGAGGGTCCTGGGTCCACTCTGTAATTGGTCAATACTCTACTGCCAATAATAATAGGCAATAGTGATTGGGTCACTACCTGTGTCACAATTTCCTGTAACTCCCCTTTCCCAAACCCCATAAAAAGCCCTACCCACCTTTGTTCGGGGCTCTCTGCATGGATCCACTGCGCTGGTGAAGTCTGTGAGCCTGAGCTTATAAGCCTGTAATAATAAAGCCCTTTGCTTTTGCATGCGTGACTCGGTCTCCCTGGTGATCTCTGGTTTTTGAGGACGATGTTGGAAACTTGGGCATAACAGGAGGGCCCAGCGAATTCCCCAGAAGCACTGCCCCACACCCAGAGGGCAGCAGGAATGTGAGAGCCCTGGGTGGGAAGGGTGCTCTGCCCACCCTCCCGTGCAGCTCTGCCCAGGTCAGGCTGCTCACGGTACACAGCGAGGGCCGGTGGGACTGGGACTCTGGCCTCACCAAGATGTCCCCCCAGCTGCTGCAGCCACCTTGGCTTTACCGGGCCTCCACAAGGCACTGACAGCAAAGACATCCCAGCTGGAAATGTCCCCAGCAAGCCCGGGGAGGAGGAGACTCAGAAACGCAGGCTTCAGAGTCTCTCCAACCCACTCCTCCCCTGCACTTCCGCCCCCCATTCTGTCTGCCTTAGGGTGTCCTCACATCCTCCCAGCCCCTCCCTCTCTTTTGTTTCTCACCCTCTCCTCCTCCTGATTAATTTCTTAAAATAGAAGACTTTTGAGAAACAAATTACAAACTAATGGCAGTGTCAATTCCCAAGAGCTCAGGAAAATGCAGCATTTAATTTTAAGTCTGGGAGAGCATATTTACAGAGTGCGGTTTTTCCTTTCAGGTCCAACATCATTAAGAAGCTTACAACACCTCAGGAGTCACCAGTGCAGGTGCTGAGACTGCCCAGCTTTAAAAAGTGCCATTTCTTCCTCCTCAGTAGGCAGCCACAGCCTCCTCCCCAGTGACCAAGGTCAACTCCCGGAGGGGTCACTCAGCACAGCTCCCAGGAAGCTGGAGCTTGAGGGAGTGGGAAGGCAGCCCGACTATTTGAGGCAGGATTCCCAATCCAGAATTTTCTTTTCCATCTTGCTGATGTTGGATCTTATGTTTTGGGACCTTTTCTCCAAGGTATCTGACATTCACTCATTCATTCACTCATTCATTCATTCACTTATTTGGTATTTACCAAGACTTGCAGTGTTTTCGGCACTGAGCATACAAAGTCCCTGACCTCAGCATTTTTTAGTCTCCTGGGGTGACAGAAGCTAAACAAATAACCAAATAAACCTATGTCAGCTGCAACCAAAGTGTCAGAAGAAAAAAAAAAAGCAGAGAAAAAGTTGGGGTGGGACCAGTTAGAAGAGGTCAGTCAGGGAAGACAGGCCCACCATGTAAACTGAGCAGAGACTTGGAAGAAGCATGAAAAGTCTGGGGATGGATGTCTGGCAGAGGGAACAGCGTTTCCGAAGACCCTGGGCAGGAGTGTGCTCGAAACGTTCCGGAAACTACAAGTGGCCCGGGGGGTGGGAGAAAGCAAAAGCAGGTTGAGGGCTTCCAAAAGGGGTGAGAGCCACTGGAGGGTTGGAGCAGAGAGGAACTGTGTCTGAGTTCATGTCTGGTGTGGAGGAGGAAAAGGATGGGGTACAACCCAAAGCTTGCTCCAGACCCCTGCCTCAAGGTGCTGACCTCTGCCCTTCCCTGGCTACGGAGGTGTCCTTGTCTACACAGCCAGGAAGGAGGATTTTGACAATAACAACAGTTGTTGGAGCTACTGAGTGATGGCCCTCAAAGATGGCCCTCTCTTTATCTCTTATATGTCCAAGTGTGATAAAATTAAGAATCTTGAGATAGAAGGGGTGCCTGAGTGGCTCAATCAGTTGAGCATCCAACTCTTGATTCCTGCTCGGGTCATGATGCCAGAGCCATGGGATGGAGCCCCATGTCGAACTCATGCTAAGCATAGAGCCTGCTTAAAATTCTCTCTCTCTCCCTCTGCCCCTTTCTCCCTGCTCACTCTCTTCCCCAAGAAAAACAGGGGGGAGGAAAGGAGGGAAAAAGAAAGGAAGGAAGAAATTAGGAATACACATGAAAACAAGGCATATTTTTCAGGGCCCCCTAACTGAGCAGAGCTGAGGGAGAACAAGTGGGAGGACTCCCTTCAGAAAATCCACCTGGCATCTGTCTCTGGCATCCCAGCCCTCACTGGGCTGTAAGACAGTGTGCCCCAGCAGGACCCACCACTGGCCTCAGGCAACAGGCCTGGCCAGGCTCCAGGAGCCCCGCTTGGGTTGGGGCCTTAAAGCTGGGCCAGCCTCTCTTTGGTGTCTGACCACAAGAGGAAGAGCTCAGGGCTGTCCTCAGGTGTTCCTCCACTGGGCCGTGTGGAGAAGCCAGTGTGCAAGAAGACAAGGGGAGAAGGAAAAAGGCATGGCACCTTCCTCTCATTGCATAAACGTACAACCATAATGCTGTCCTTGGACATCATGATATCCTCAAAACTCATTCCTGTTTGCTTTTACTTGGTTTGCCTCTTTCCTGCTGCCTCCAACCCAAGTCATCCTCCATCCAGGACACAAAGGAGGCATGTGTTGCCCACCACTGCCCACTGAGCACTGAGCTGGTCAGTGGATGTGTCCATGACACCCTTCTCAGATGTCAGGTGTCTCAGGCTCCCCAGGGGCTGGGGCAGGGCTGTGACCTCTTCTAGGCCAGGCCACTGGGGCTTAGTGAGGCTGGGGGAAGCGCCCACATACACCCGGCTGGCAATTCCTTCCTATTCCCTCCTATTGACCTGCTCTGGGGACCATCCTACATCCCCCAGAATCCTGTCGGCAGCCCTCCTGGAAGACCACCTTGGACACCCGTATGCTAGGCTTCACAGAGAGCAGTCGCGTTTCCCTGAAACTTGGCAGAACTCCTCCACTCAGGATCTCTGGTGCCAGTGAGAGCTCAGTAGCCCGGGCAGCCTGGGAGGTGCAGGCCAGCTGTTCTGCGCACCAGATGTGGACAAGAGGACAGGGAGTGGGGTGTGAGTCAGGCCAATGTAATGGGCGTGAGGCCTGTGTGATCACACAGGCTGTGTGCTCAGAAAGACCCTTGTGTTAATGCTCTGATGTCACTATCGCACTTTTCCATCATGTGCTGGAGATTTTGCAGCCAGCCTTGGCTAGGACCCTCGGACCTGGAGGACGGTCTGCTTCAGCCCCTCCGCTTACCTGGGTGAAGAACACAGGCAGTTGATGTGTTGGGGTTGCTACCGTCACTGCTGTTTTTCTCTTGTAAAAATGGGCACACACAGTCTTATTTGCTAAAGCCTGCCTTTAACCTCCCAGCCCTAATGTTCTCTGACAGGTCTGCTTCCCAAACTGCCCTGTGCTCACTCCCGGGAGGAAGAGTGGCTCCACAGAGAGGTCCAGGGTAGACTCTGCTCTGAGTCCTCCACCATTGTGAGGCTCCTCCACCACAGAGAGGTTGACAAGTTGCTCAGCCTCCTCAGACTTCAGCATCTCACCTGGGGAGGCTAAGGATCTTAGCACTGCTCCTAGCCAGTAACCAACACATAGTCTGCAAATCCTGCAGACTCACCTGCGGTTAAGTAACAAGCAAAATATGCCTGGGATTCTCTCCTTCCAACACTCTTGTCTGTTCCACTGGGGCAAGGCCCTCTTGGGAGAAATCGCCCTGGTGGGCTGCTGGATGACTCCCTGGGCAACATGATAGGAAACAGTCAGCGTGCAGCTGCACACACACCAGGCACTTCTGTCTGTGGCTGAACTGTGCACCCTTTTCCATCCCCAAACTCCATCTCGCTCTCTGGAGGCCAGAAGCAAACTTGGAAGAGATGTGGACACTGAGTGGCCTGGCCCAGGGAACACTCAGTCCACATGAACTGAAGGGCCCTCAGTGCATGTGAACAGGTCCAGTGAGTACCTGTGTCTCCTGTCTGGCCTCGCCTGTGGCCCTTCTCTACATCTGCAATTAGCCCCTTTTTTCATCTCAGATTCCACTCCATTCCTTCACCACCTGCTGAAGATGGAGACTCCTGGTTTTTCTAGTCTTTTCCCTCCTCCCCACCCACCCACCGCTGTTCTGATTCTGGTGCCAGGAGCCTCGCAGGCCCTCCCACTTCACAGCCCTCCACTCTGACAGACCCAGCTCACAAACATCTTCCCTTGGCCCCATGCCTAAGTCTGGCACCCAGGAGAAGGTCCAGTCTTTAAGACAGTGCATGGGCCCCCTAGTGTGTCCCGCCTGCCTCTGGCTTCCCCGCCCCCACTGTCCCAGGTAGCACTCCCTCCTACATCTGCCACTGCCCTCCCACTCCTGCTCCCGTGGTTCTCCCTGACCTGAGGACTCCTGATGCCCTTAGGGCTCCTGCTGTGGGTGCTGGTGCCCACCAGGTGGTCACCGCCTGCACTCGTCTCCCATCAGACATATGACCAAGCACTTTCTGGGGACATGTCTTCCATCTTGGCATGCTTGCACCTGACAAAGTACAGCAGCAAGTCCATAGCTGAAGCTCAATCCCTGGCCCCAAACCAGACAGAGAGCAGAGTGTCTGCACCCAAAAGGTGGGGGCCTGGAGGCCAGGCTTTTCCTGAGCCCCTAGCACTCCCTTGTACACACACACACATTCATGCTCAGAAACACTCACCTATATTCACACCGCAGAACTTCTAAGACTGCAGCTGGGGCTGCCAAAACGCACAGCCAGGAGCCCTGCAGAAGGCAAGCGAGTGGACCTAACCCATCGTTCTGTCATCAAAGTGCCGTCCAGGACCTCTCACCCACAGCCTGGTTCCCTAAGTGGTGCATCCTGCCCACTCTTTCATGGCTCCCCTTTTTAGCCCATCTGCCCATATTATTTCCTAAACTTTAAATCCTCATTTATGCTCTTTCACAGCCCAGGGTAGAATAATTGCTTTTTGCAAGGTCAGCCTTGGGGTGGGCTCTGGAGAAGTCATCTTGCTTCCTGAAGCTTGGTTTCTCAGCTAGTGAGGCTCTTGGTAGCTTGGGAACTTCAGAACGCTCTGAGCCCAGACAGGTAGGTGTCCCATGCATCATTCCTGCTGCTGGGAGTGCAGCATAGTGGGCAGGGTGTGTCTTTGGATCTGAAGAACACTGGGATCAGAATCCCTTCCCCTGTACAAGCCTTGTCTAAGCTCTCTGCATGGCTGGGCCTTCTTGTCCTCCACTCTGTGTTGGTCCAGGCAGTCCCAAGTCAGTGCTGAATGCCAGGGGAGGGAGAGCACGCCTCCTTCCTGGGGGACTGGGCTGCAGGGAGGTAGCAGCAGCTCTTAGCTTTCACATTCATGGGCTCAGTGCCCCCAGGGGAGTGGGCTTCAAAAACTACCTATTGAATGAATGAGCACACCACAAGTGAATGTACCTCTCAGTCACATTTCAGACAGCACTGGCATTGCCTCCATTCCAGACAGACAGGAACGAGCCCGTGGCATGCTAAGCCTAACATCTTCTGTCTGAGTCTTGAAGCCTAGCACCTGGACCCCTCAGAGCCGTGAAAACTGTGCCCAGAATCCACTCTTCTGTCTGCAGCAGACACAGCTACCATTTTATCCCATGTGTCTCTCAAGGCAAGGGCACTCAGTCAACCCCACATACTTGAGACATGGCCCATGTCTCAAGAGCTGTCTCAGAGCTTCACAGGGCCATAAGGCTGATGGTGCTCACCAAGGTGGATGGATAGTCATGGCTAAGAAAAGAGCAGCTGCACTGCCAGCATGCCTGGTGGCAGTGAGGTGTCTCTTCAGTCGGCTGCAGTAGAGCCTCTGCTTGGCCCTGGGGCCCCATGACAGTGTGGAGGCTCCCACAGGGATGTGCACTGGAGGGAGGGTCTGGCCATGGCACACACAACTCACACAGACAGCAGAGGCTGGCACGTGATGTACTGGCCCTGGAATGCTCACTGTCTTTTGAGTGCTTCCTGGCTTGTTGGCAGATCCTCTGGTCATCCTTAGCTGTGTCCCCAGCTCCACTCTTTACCTGTGTGTGTTTGTGTTGTGTGTGTGCACGCACATGTGCATCAACACATGCATGCACATGTACTATATACATCTGTCTGTGCTAGGGTAATGACTTCATCCCAAGCACCCCCATGGAGCACAGGGCACATTCTCTGTTTGACTCAGAGCACCCAGACCTCATGCAGTGAGGATGGCTGCCCACTGAAGCACCCTCCAGGTGCTTTCTACCCTGACATATAGATTCTCTAATCTCTACTTTGAAGACAAAGATACTGAAGCTCAGAGACTCAGTGGCTGTCAAAGTTATGGGCAGGGTGCAGCTTTAATCTGTACATATCCAGTCACAGACAACACACTTTCCATGACATCACACAACCTTCAGGATTCCCCAAGGGGCCCTCTTTCCCCCAAATACTTCTTAACCCTCCATCACTTCCTTTTGTTCTCCTTTTTTTTTTAACAAAAATAATAAAAGAAAACGACAACTAAAAGAGTACATTACAAAATATTAACAAAAGGTTCATCTTTGGATGGCAAAGCTCTGACTTAGATTTTGAAAATAAATTTAAACTGTGTAATGAGGTGGATAAGATAAAAGTCTCCCTTTTCTGCCTGTTTTCTCCTTGCCAATAGCACAGTAGATAATTCCTCTATGTCTGAGGTGACTACAGTGCACAAAATAAATTATGCAGTGGGCTGGAATAATTGCAAGGCCCTTCCCTCCTTCCTTCCACCATTAAAATGCATTCTATAAGATGTACTTTATTAAAGTAATTAAAATGTATTCAAATTCCTTAGCCATTTGGTCTCAAAATGTCAAAGACCAATCCTCAAATTCAAGCCATTTCTGTGGACCCACCCAAGCCTGAATATGGCTACAAAGCATCCACATCAAATCTGAGCAGGGACCACCAGGCCTCTGGTCTCTCCCGCCACCACAGCAGTTGCTGACCAAGCCCCTTTCTCTCTACCTTTGTCTTTGGAAAATGATACAGAAGCCACTGGTCAGTGACTCACTGGGCATCAGGCAGAGGGGTCTCTGGGCCCCTTCCAGTGTGTGTCTCTCATCCAGGTGAACCACCCTCTTGTCCAGCCCACAGCATGGAGACACTGTTCTTGGTACTTGTCTCAAGAGCCACACTGCCCAATGCTTCCCAGCACATTGTCCAGCACATAGCAGGGTCTCCAAAATGTCTTTGGACTTTGTTTCCACTTAACAGACCTCAACCTGATTCATTCCAACCCTGGACAAGGCCATAGTACAGCTGCTGTTCACCAAGTAAGACATATGTAGTAAGAAGCCCCATGTAATAAGACCTGCTTCATACCAGCAATGTGCAAACAGTGCTGTATTTATTGCTCATAGCAACACTCAGTCCAGGAGATGCTGGGTGCTGTGCTGTCAGGCAGAACCATTCTGCCATTATTGACTCTGGTCAGCTTGAGCCTAACTTATTTTGCCTCAGTTTCTTCAACTGTACAAAGAAACATAAAGACAATAGTCTATGATGATACTGTTGTTTTGAAAAAATAGATTATATTATGTGTGGGCCACACAGTAAGTGGTCAATAAGATGAAAATGATAATAATGATGATATTGATATTGGTGACAATCACAGTGATGGTGGGGTCATGATGAGGATGGTGATAATGATCATGGTGATAAAAGTGATTGTGATGGTGATGACAGTGATGATGGTGATGATGATGGCCATGGTTATGATGATGATGGCAGCAATGGGGTGATGATGATGGTGATGATGGTGATGATCATGGTGATGATTGTGATGATGGTGATGATGATGATGGTGATGATGGTGATGATCATGGTGATGATTGTGATGATGGTGATGATGATGGTGATGATTGAGATGATGGTGATGATAGTGATAATGCTAATGGTGATAATAATGATGATGATACTTGTAGATTATATTACCTGTATTTCACAGAGTCCAGACATTAAGACATTTTCTCAAGTTCTCAGAGATGGTAAAAGCATAAAGATCTAGCTGATTTTATAGTCAATGATCTTTCTAACACCCTATAGCCTTTTTCCAATGTTCCTTTCAATTCTTAACTGACTTATATCCATTATTCCTTCAGCAGCTTGACATAAGTCCTCCCCCTGTCCATCACAATTTCATTCACTTTTCCTTTTTCCAAGCATCTTTGCATCTGACCTTCCTCACACAGTCCCTGAAAAATGAACTGCTGCCAGGCGGAGCATTGGAGTGTGAATAGCCAGACCTCCTCACGTCCTGAACATCTGGTCCCTCCACACTCAGAGGACTTGATGAAATATGCAGAGGCCAGGCATTACAAATTGGAATTCAGAGGCCCACCCTCCCTTTCCTTTCAATTTCCTTTTTGAGAATTTAGTTCTCCAACATCAATTTCTGTTTGTAATAAATATTTAAGCACTTTGCCTGCCAAGCTTGCAGAATGGAAATGCTTTGAGCTGGCAGCCCCAGAGCCTCTGGCTGCCCCACTAGCCTTCCCTGGAAGACTCCCCAGGAGGTCTCAACTGGGGCACTTTTTGTGTCCTCTGTTCCCATAGCTGCTGCAAAGGATGCCTCCCTTTGGCTTGTCTTCTGCATCCAGTCAAGGGCCACAGCCCATCTGACTGAGACTGCTGCCACAGACTCCTTCTTGGCTTCTGTGCCTCCAGCCACCCTGCCCCCAACCCACTCCATACTCCTCCACTATCAAATCCAAATCTGATCTGTCACTGACTGACCTGAAAGCCCACCATGGCTTTCCTGCAACATAAAGTCCAAACTTGTTAACACCCTGCTCCAGCCCCTGTGTGATATCTCCCATCTCCCTAGCTCCAGCTCACACCCTCTCATTGTACAGTATTGCTGACACACACACTGATTACCATTCCAGCCTCTGCTCCTGTCCTCCATCTGCCTGGGCCCCCACACCACTGCTGCTGGCTGCAGTGCTGCTGACTAGCTCATGTTTAGCTCCAGCTCATCCTCGACTGTCAACTGCTGCCTCTCCTGGATCTCCCTGAGCCTGGCCTGAGAACCCTCCCCCACCCTGCACCCCTACACTCCAGATCTTCCATCACACCTCCATTACATTACCCAGCAAAGCACCTTCCAATCTGGTTTTTTGTCTCCCTCACTGACTACAGAGTTGTCCAAGGCCAAGCAGGAGAAGCAGGACCAGAGTGGCCAGTGGCAGGGCTATGAAAAGGTACCCTAGAAGCTCAGCCCCAACAAAACCTGGTCCAAAGCCCAGTTCCATGCCCTCCCCATCTCCCCACCCTGCCTTGACTGCTCAAGGCTCCCTAGCCTAGACTTGCCCCTTTCAGTACCTCTCTAGTCCTTCTGAAACCTGTCTGTGATGTCCTTAGACTTTGTAAGATGTTTTTGGGTTTCACAAAGCTCTAAGGAGCAGAGCCCACTAGTCTGGGTAGCAATGGGTGGACATTTAATTCAGTGACATGGAAAGTGTCTGCATCCATGTTCCACATGGTAAATCTCCAGTCCCAGCTGAATTCTAGTCAAGAATCTCTTGTTCTGGACAAAGGAGCCAAAAGTCCCATTATCACAGCCGCATGACCCCAGAACAACCCATACAAATCTCAGAACCATCAAGTTCAGAGACCAAGACTGCACTTGTCCCACAGACAGAATGGCTGTCTTTTTTTAAATTAACGTGTGGTTGACATACAACATCATATTAGTTTCATGTATACAACATAGTGATTCAATGTTTGTGTGCATTACAAAATGATCACCAAGTCTAGCTACCATCTGTCACCACACAAGGCTGTCACAATATTATTGATGATATCCCCTAAGAACGGGGGTCTCTTCCAACATGAGCAAAAGAGGTAGACAGCCTCTGTTAGAGAATGTCACCCAGCCACTCACTTTATCCAGGTGTGGAACATTCTGTCCCCTGTGTGAAAGGCAAAGGGTAGCATTTTCAAGAACAGCAGTGCTCAGCCTGTAAGGTTGGCTCTTTGTGGGCACTCCCAAAGGCTGACAGAGGAACTCAGAGCCTCCTAGTCCTTCCCAGGCAGTTACCAATTCTCCAGATACCCTGGACCCATCCTGTGAGCCTACTCAACAATAGCTCAGGTCTCAGAACTCTTCATCCTCACTCCCACATCTCCCAGACAGGGCAGTCTGCAAATGTAACTGAAGGATGGGAAGGAAATAGGTTCTCCAAAGGTCAGATATTACATGCTTTGGGGGTGGGGGATGGAGAACTCCTGATAAAGATGCTGTTGCTCTGGCCCACCCCAGTGAGTAGGGCAAGGAAGGCAGCCCACCCCCAGGAAAGCAATGGGACCTGAATCCCATACCCAGCAGCCAGAGGGACAAGGAAGGAGTCCATTAGCACAGCTTGTCCCTGGTCCTCTGCAGGTCAGCCTAGGAGAACAAGTGGAAAAGCCAGCCAACCTCACAGGGTAAGTGATGGAGATGCTGGCCTCTCACTCTCACTTTGCTGCCAGCCATGGGCTGAGAAGGTGACATAAAGTCAGCAATGAACCTGTTGGAAATCAGTTTTGCACCTTGCACCCCACCTCAGCTGAATTCATGAATGATTATGTTCAGGGATACTTACAAAGCAGAGCGTTAGGCAGTCCAGGGCCCATCAACACCTAAGAGATCTTGTTTTCTCCTCTCTGGAAACACTGTTGTGGGAGTGATGTGAAGCATCACACTGGGATGGGACAGTTCACCTGAGTCTTCCAAAATGGGCTGCTGGCCAGGTGAGCTCTGGAAGAGCTGTCAGGTGTCCTTTCTTTGGCCAGCCTCACACTGCAACCTCTCTGTCCTACATGAGAAGATGCTTGGAGAGGGTGACCACCAACCCAAGCTGCTGGGTGGTACCTCACACACACAGACCTGGGTTCTGCCTGGCAAAGACCATAAAGGGACAGGGTCAGAGAGCCACAGCCATGGCAATGCTGAGAAGATTCTGAGTTCACATCACAGGCAATCTCAGCAATCGGTTTAGCGCTTAGCAGCTGGGCCGGGAGGCCAGCTATGTGCCCAGAGATGAAACAAAACTTCCTGCCTATGTCAGACACGTCTTGATAAAGCCATCAGCAGCCCAGGAAAAGTGTGAGATTTGACCAGCAGCTGCTTCAGTGCCCAACAAGTACTCAGAGATAGATCATGGGCTGCCACAGGGCAGCCCTGGGCTTCCCTCCAGACCTCCTTGACCTCCCGTGGCTGCCCCGCACCTGGATGTTGGGGTTCACAATGAGATGTGCTGTTCTCAAGCCACATGACTGAGTGTGGTGGGAGGGTGGGTGATGGGGCCCGAAAATAGGGGCCATGTTTTACTGCATGTATGTCACCAGGATGACATCACCACAGTCTGCCTTATTTCCCAAATCTCCACAAGGCACAGAAACCACATCTTGTCCTACCTGGAGCAGGAGAGGTGCAGGTTCAGGCCAGAGAGCCATTCAAAGTGGGCCATTAGTCAGGAATAGCTTTCCTCAAAGCCTTTATCCAGTTCTCCATTCCAATAACAGAAGATTTGTTTTCAGCTTTCTCCAGTGTGCAAAGTCACTTACTATTTTATTTATCCACTCACTCCCAGGTTTCCAAATGTTCTGAACTTCTCTTGTCTGACACAGACACATCTCATTTTATTGTCCTTTACTTTATTGTGCTTTCCAGATACTGCATTTTTCACAAATTGAAGGTTTGTGGTGACTGTCCATTAAGCACATCTATCAGTGCCATTTTTCCAACAGCATTGGCTCACTTTGTGTTTGTGTCACATTTTGGTTATTCTCACAATATTTCAAAGTTTTTCATTATTGTATATTTGTTATGGTGATCATGATCAGTGATCTTTAATGTGATAATAATTGTTTGGGGGCACTACAAACCATGCCCGTGCAAGATGGTAAACGTAATCGATATTCTTGTGTGTTCTGACTGCTCTGACAACCACTGGTTCCTGTCTCTCTCCCTCTCAGATCTCCCTATTCCCTGAGACATGGCAATATTCCAATGAGGCTAATTAATAAGAATCCTACAATGGTCTCTAAGTGCTCAAGTGAGAGGAAGAGTTGCACGTCTCTTAATTTAAATCAAAAGCTAGAAGTGATTCAGCTCAATGAGGAAGGCATGTTGAAAGCTGAAACAGGCCAAAAGTTGGGCCTCTGCAACCAATCAGTTAGCCAGGCTGTGAGTGCAAAGGAAAAGTTCTTGAAGGAAACTGAAAACGGTACTCCAGTGAACACACAAATAGTGAGAAAACAGAACCGCGCTATAGCTGATAGAAAGTTTGAGTGGTCAGGATAAAAGACCAAACCTGCCACAACATTCCCTTAAACCAAAGTCTAGGGGCGCCTGGGTGGCTCAGTCGGTTAAGCATCCGGCTTCAGTTCAGGTCATGATCTCACGGTTCGTGGGTTTGAGCGTCGCGTCGGGCTCTGTGCTGACAGCTAGCTCAGAGCCTGGAGCCTGCTTCCAATTCTGTGTCTCCCTCTCTCTCTGACCCTTTCCTGATCGTGCTCTCTCTGTCTGTCTCTAAAAAAAAACAAAACAACAACAACAACAAAAAACCAAAGTCTAATCCAGAGGAAAGCCCTGACTCTCTTCAGTTCTGTGAATGCTGAAAGAGGGAAGGAAGCTACAGAAGAAAATATGAGGCCAGCAGAGGTTGGTTCATGAGGTTTAAGAAAAGCTCTCTCTATAGCAAAAGTCCAAGGTAAAGCAGCAAGAGCTGGTATAGAGGCTGCAGCAAGTTACCCAGAAGATGTAGCTAAGATCACTCATGAAGGTGACTACACCTAACAAGAGATTTTCAGTGCAGATGAAACAGCGTTGTACTGGAAGAAGATGCTATCTAAGACTTGCATAGCTACAGATGAGAAGTCAAGCCAGACTTCAAAGGACAAGTGAACTCACTTGTTAGGGGCTAATGCAGCTGATAACTGTAAGCTGAGGCCAATGCTCATTTGGCATTCCAAAAATCATGAGGCCCTTAAAAATTATGCTTAAATCTACTCTGCATGTGCTCTAAAAATAGAACAACAAAGCTTGGGTAACAACACATCCATTTATAACATGGTTTACTGAATATGTTGAGCCCACAGTGAAGACTGGCATGCCTGGTAACACAGCATCCATCTGCATCCCATGGATCAAGGAGCACATTTTGACCCTCCAACCTTATTATTTGAGAAATACATCTTCTAAATCTAGAGCTGCTGTCGATAGTGATTCCTCTGGTGGATCTGGAAAAAGTTACTTGGAAATCTTCTGGGAAGTGTTCACCATTCTAGATGCCATTAAGAACATTTGTGATTTGTTAGAAAAAGTCAAAAAAGTAACATTAACAGGAGTTTGGAAGAGGTTGATTCCAGCCCTCATGGATGACTTTGAGGAGTTCAGGACTTCAGGGGAGGCAGTAACTGCAGATGTGGTGGAAACAGCAAGAGAGCTGAAGTGGAGCCTGAAGAGGGACTGAATGGCTGCCGTCTCATGATTTAACCTGAATGGTTGCGAAGTGGCTTCTCATGGCTGAGCTAAGAGAGCCGTTCTTGAGATGGAGTGTACTACTGGTGAAAATGCTGTGGAGACTATTGAAATTACAACAAATGATTTGGAATATTACATAAATTTAGTGATACGGCAGTGGCAGGGTTTGAGAGGACTGACTCCAATTTTGAAAGATGTTCTTTTGTGGGTAAAATGCTATCAAACACCATCACATTTTACAGAGAAAGTATTCATGGAAGGAAGACTCAATCAATTCCACAGACTTTGTTGTTGTCTTATATTATCAAATTGCTACAGCCACCCTCATCTCCAGCAACCACCATGCTGATCAGCCAGCAGCCACCAACATCGAGACAAGACCCTCCACCAGCAAAAAGATTATAACCTGCTGAAAGCTCAAACAGTGGCTAACATTCCTAACCATAAACTATTTTTTAATTAAGTGTGTACATTCGGATGGGTTTTTTTAGACATAATGCTATTACACACTTAATAGACTACAGCATGGTGCAAAGATAACTTTTACATACACTGGGAAACCAAAAAATTCATTTGACTCACTCTATTGGGACATTGCCTTCATTGAGCTGGTCTGGAACCGAACCTGTACTATCTCTGAGGCATGCCCGTATTATGTCTTTCCTGGTTCTCTTTGCTCTTGTAACTTTTTGCTCCTTTCAGTCTTTTACTGTCACTTAATGAAAATTTTGATAGGAGACAGAATACTACATATGTTCAATTTTCCTTGTTTATAAAAGAGCCCCTTCTTGCCTTTTGGAAAGTTTCCCCTAAGGTTTTTAATTGTTGCACTGATCCATTCTGCATACACACATCAAGTGTGCTACAGGCCCTGTGCCAGGTGCAGAGGGGATTCAGAGGTACAGCAGACATGACAATTCTGAGTGGAGCGGGGAAGAGTAGATAGATGGGACCAGGTGGCTCAGTGCACAGCAGAGAATGTCCATGGGGGTTGCGAAGATAACCACCACTCCTTCTGAATCAGGATGGGAGGGGGTGGCTGGGAGGGGCTGGGCCAGGGAGGAGCAGCACAGGAGCCCACCATCTGGGCACACTTTTCCTTACCTGGCCCCATGATGTGGGTGAAGTCAGATCCCTGGGCCTGCCCACCCTGTCTTTCTTTGGAGAATGACCTTCCTTGACAGCTCATCCATCCTCTGCCCAGACCCTCCAGCCATGTCCACACTGTCTCACCTCCAGGCCTCTGCACCCACTGATCTAGCACCTGGAACACCTTCAAGTGTCCTCCCCCCATTACTCTCCCATTCATTTCATGTCCACCAGGAGGATGCCACAGCTGTGGCCTGCACACTGAGGCCATCCTTTGTCTCCACAGGTCCCTGGACTTCACTCTGCCCAACCATTAGCCAGCAGTGCTGTCTTGGGCCATGCATGTCACCTTCACCAGCCTCCCCAGGGCACAGACCAGCACTACGTCAGGTCCATGACTAGCCTATGTGTCCAGAGAAGAGGCAGGCTGGCTAGTGCTGAGCACGGGTGACCACTGGATAGTAGGAGACAGAGGCCAGGACCAGCCAGCAAGATGAGGGGTTGAACCTGTCTCCAGAGAGGCCAGCGCAGGCCATGCGGGTGGGGGGGGGCGCTCCATTCCAGTCCCCACTCACCTGCTGAAGGCCTCAGTGACAAGGGGTTTAAAAGGTCTGTCAGCACCAGATGCACACTGACTCCCAGTCACTGGGGTGTAGCTCTCCCTTTGGAAAGTGCACGCTGTGCTAGGCACTGTCCCGAGCACTTTGTGGGCTATTTTTGGCTATCCTCCAAATGCAGGATATAGACGATATTTTCCTCATTTTAAGTTCAACGCCTAGCAAGAAAATAGCTGTTTTTGCTGCAGCAGTAAGTTGTCTGTGTCACGCTTCCTAAGTCCAGGCCCTGTTGGTGAGCATGGGGGGAGGGCTCAGCCCACTCTGGTCACCTACACGAAGAAGCAGCCCTGGGCTGCCCACTCCCTGGCAGAGAGAAGGAAGCCTAGAACGGACCCCTCTTTGGAATCAGTGCTCACCCAGAGCAACTCCAGAGGGAACAGTGTGAACAGATGGCATCCCAGGTAGAGAGTCTGGGGCTACAGAGGCTGAGGGACAGTGCAGAGCCTCCCCCAGGTCTGCTGCCTGGGCCACTCAAGCAAGGGTCACTCTTTGAGATGAGGTGACTGAAGGCAGCAGTGGCCGAAGCAGGCCTGGGCTCCTGCTCTCTGCTCTGCTAGCTTCCCTGTTGCTCTCTCTAACTACTTTTTCCTCACTCCCAATGCCCTCCCCACCCTCCAAGGGCCTAACATGCTCTTCCTGTCTCTGCCTCTTCCTTTCTTCCTTGGTTTTCACACTGAGGTTCTTGTCATCACAGTGACATCTGGGCCAGGGGCCCGTGCTGTGGGGCTGCATCCCTGGGGGTTCCCAGGGTCCAAGACTCACCACCCCAAAGGAGGATGCGGGGGCCCGAATGGTCAGTGCATGGCAGCTCAGCCTTCCTCACTAGTGAAGGGCTTTATCCCAGCTTCCCCTACCCATCTTACCCGGCCTCACCCTTCTAAATTCATCTACCACACGTCTCCCTCCTCTCTCCCACTTTCTTTTAAACCAGCAGAATGTTACCTCCTCTTCCTTTGGAAGGAAAAAAAGTATCTGTGGGCGAGGAAGCAGTTCCTCCAGACAGCCCAGGCAAAATGCCTAGGCTGCCTGTCAAATTTGATTTCGAAAGATAATTCTATTTTGAGCAAAAGAATAATGAAAAGACATCCCCAGATGTCCTGGAAATGTCTCAGTTCTCTTCTCCCACCAACCTGGGTGCCGAGGCCCAGCCCTGTGCCTTTGCCCACCGTGTCCGTTCCTCCAGTGTCCACACGCTGCCCTGCCTGCAATGGCTCTCACCTCCTTCCCTATGTCCTCCTTGGCACCCTCCCAGAGCCCTCGCCCACTCTTCCCTCTTTGTAGGACGGATAAGGAATGATGACAGCCAGGCAGAACCCACAGGGCCTGCTCTCCATGCCTGGCAGCAGCGTTCAGCACAGGGTCACACCCACACAGAGCCTGGCACATCCAGTCAGCACCTACTGAATGACTCACGCCAGGCCACGGCAGCTGGGGAGGAAGGCTCCTGTCTCATCGACAAGGCTTGGTGGGTTATTTGAGGATTAAAGTGACAAGAGCTGGTGGCTAGGGAGCCTGGGACTGTCTGCCTGTGCTGGCAGCCTCCCGGGTAATGCTGAGAGCACTGCCTGCCAGCAGCCCGCAGGGACCCATCCCAGCTCGCCCTCTGGGGCTGCACCCAGCAGGGGAAGAAGAGTCACCCTCCTTTCATCCATGCAAAAGGAGTCCAGCCAGGAGCCTCCCTAGAAGCCAAGGGATGTGCCTGGACAACCTCCAGAAGGTCTCATGGGGAAGCCCCACTCTCACCCCCTCTCCTGCCCTTCCTTCCCAGCAGCACCTAACTGGAGCTGGTGTTCACCTTCTTCCCAGTGCAGTGTAGGCCCATCAGTCCCCCAACGCTGCTGGGAGGCTCTGTGTGTAGGGATCCGGAGCACAGGAAACAGTGAGGAAGGTGTGATTCAGGAGAGGGAGCCAGTGGGGAGCCCAGGAGAGGGCAGGATCCAGGCCGGGCCCACCCACATGCCCAGCCCTTCCCTGTGCAACTGTCTCCATCACACTCGCCACCTTCGGATGCCCCACACCATCAAAAGCATTGATTTTGCTTATTGTCAGCCTTCTTCCAATGACTTTCAGCTCTTACAGGGATTCTCATCCTTTTTGTTCATGTCCCCAGGGCCTAGAACGGTGACCGGCATGGGCATGGGCCTGGCAGGGAGGACATGGCTGCCACGTGACCTAGGAGGAGCCAGGACTGGTGAAGGTCAGGCCACTGCTCAGCACTAGGACTCCTAGCTGTTTGCCAGACTTTACTCCACACACTCCCCACTGTGCTCCTCATGTGGCTGTGAGAGGCAGGCGTTATTCCATGGGTCACCTGACCAGAACACCAGGATCCCAGTCCCTGAGCCTCTCCCCCAGCCACACCACAGCCAGCAGTAGAGAAAGCATCTGGAGCCAGCCTGGACCCAGGGATCACCAAGGTGCTGGGCACCTACCACTAGCTACTCCTTGGAAGCAGCCACCTCAGAGAGACCCCTCACCCATTTACATGGCCCCTGAGACAGAGGAGCCCTCTGCTTTGGCAGGGAGGGGGTGGGTGGAGGAAGCCACTGCCAATGTTTCTCTTACCCCAACACGAGTGAACACATTCTCCAGGAACTCATGAGATTTCCAGACAGTGAGCAGCAGAAAGCATGGCCAGGGTCCCTCCAACTGACCCATTGTGTTGGGCAAGCACATCTCATGCAATGCGGTCACAGACCAGGGTCATTTAGGACCTACTTTCTCCTGGAATGTGTAGCATTGGTTCATCCTTCTACCCCTGGATTTCCAATTTCTCTGCAAGTCTGGTCAGTGCAGTTCCAAAACCAGTCTCAGGTCAATAACAACCTCACTGAAAGCCTATCATCCCCGACATGTAAAAAAGTGATGCTTCAAGACATCAGCAGTGGGAAAGAGGAAAGGAAGAGGGAAAGAAGCAGAGGAGTACCTGTTTTTCCTCATGTGTGATGCAGGAGCCATAAGATGCCCCAAGAGTGGATGGTCCTAGAAATAGAAGTGTAAACACATAATTCAAATCCATCAAAATAACAACTGCTCATAATAGCATAAATACTAACAACTGAGATGGGGAAAAGGTGAAAAGTACTGGATACCATAAGTGAGCTAAATTCTTCAATTTAATATTGAGGACTGAATACATGGGTCTTGGTTGATAAATTAAGAATAGAGTCATGCTTAATTTCATGTTTATTATAAAGTCTTTATAAAAATTATTTTAGTAGCTGCATGATACCTATCTGGGCTGAGTGCGAGGACCAAAATTACTAGCCAGGGGTTTAGAATGTTTGACAACTCTTAGTTACAGCTGAAGAGGCAATTTCTGGAAAAACAAAAATTACAAAGGGTTAACAGAAAAATGATGGGTTAGAAGAGGTGCTGGGCATGGCTTTGTGCTTTTTATTTTGCTTTTTACTTCCTGTTCTTTTGGACATTTGATTACTTTAGACATGTTATTATAATATGTATTATTTTGGTATTTAAAACTATATGTTATCAAACATGCTAGACCTTTCCCTAGTAATTTCGGTTCTAGAATTTAATTAAGTAAAAGTTATGTCCAGTTGTTAATATTATACACCACAAAATTATTTTTATAAAGAATTAATGATAAAAAAATTTTAAAAATTTAAAAAATATATAAAAAAAGAATTAATGATAAATTTGGGGAAGATTTCTGTTATAATGGATGAAAACTCTAGAGCATGAAATTGTATATGGACTATTATCACGACTATGTAAAAAAACAAACAAACAAACAAAAACAGAAAGCAAAAAAATCATCCTAGGTTTTGTTTTTGTTTTTGTTTTTTTGGATGGGCAAAAGTATCCCAAAATGCTAACAGTAGTTGTCTCTGGTAGGAAGCACTACAGGAATTTAAAAATTCTTCTTTCTAATTCTGACTTTCACATTTTTGTTAATATAGAAAATGTGTGATTTTTTTTTAATGAAGAGGAAAGGAGGTATTGAACTGTGAATTAATGGCAGCAGTGACTGAGGGCATAATTTAAGTTGGCAGGCCTTGTCTTATACATAAAAAGAGAATGGACGTGATCAGGGGTTCTGTTTGTCCTCTTTGCTGCCAACAGAACTGAGACAATGCTGAAAGCATTTGTGTCCCCCACTAGTTGAGTCACAGTTCAAATGAACCCCAAATGATTCTAATTATCTGCTGCCAGTTGTATGAAACACATTCTCCAAGAGGAGAGACTTCTCCCCAGCATAAGCACAATCCCAGCATCAGTAACCAAGAGATTCTAAATCCAGCTCTCCCACAGCCTGCAATGACTTCCCATTCTAGTCACCCTCTTCTGCAGGTAACCCCTCCCTCTAGCAGGGGACCAGAGCTGCACCACCTCTCAATTCCCTCAAGATTTTGGCTCCCCTGAGGGGCTATGACTCCATAAATGTACTGGTGACTCAGATCTACCACTAAGGGAAAGTGCATTCCCTGAGGCAAAACAAATCCATATGGCAAAATGCTATCCCCAAAATTGACTACAAGACACAGTTCATCTACCCACCCAGTATTCACCCTGAAAGGGATTTCAATGTATTACGCAAGTAACCCTGATGTCTTATTGTTCATGGTTATTTGAGCCAAAAGAAATTACATAAAATGGGGGAAGAGAGGTGGGTTCCAGTGAGGAGGGGGAGAGGTGGGGTGAATGAGAGCTATTAACACCTATTGAGTGTTCTAGAACTTCACATCCCTCATTTAATGCTTACAAAACAGGAATGGAGAGGAAAAGAGAGCTTGGCTGACTGGGTTAAAAAAGTCAGATATGTCCTGAGCAAAATCCAATGCACTTTTCACTCTCTCTATTAATATACCTAAATATGATGTGTTTTGTGTGTGTGTGTTGTTATACCCAAGTTTCCAATATCGCCCCCAAAAACCAGAGACTGCCAGGGAGACTGAGTCACACATGCAAAAGCAAAGTGCTTTATTATGAGCTTAGGCTAAACTCGGGCTCACAGACTTTACCGGTGCAGTGGATTCATGCTGAGAGCCCTGAACAAAGGCAGGGCAGGGCCTTTACGGGCTTGGGAAGGGGGAGTTACAGGAGATTGTGACACAGGTACAGGGGTCCAATCATTATTATACAATATTATTGACAGCAAGTTTAACCATTCACATTGCCTAGAGTATTCGTTACTTTTGGCGGGACCCAATCACAACATTTAGAGTGTTAACCAATTACAGAGTGGACCCAGGACCCAGGACCCTCACGTAGGGTGTAACCAGCCTCAAGCCATAAGTGATTACCTATAGCTTAGCTGGCCTTTCCTGATTGAGTGTTACAAGGGCGGTCCCTCCTGTCTTGGGCAATGTGTGCCCTTCTATTGTCTAATGATTAGAGTCAGTTTGGTTCAGACCTGTGTCCTTACAGTGTGTGTGTGTGTGTGTGTGTGTGTGTGTGTGTGTGTGTATGTGTGTACTGGAAGTGAGCAGTAAAATTTATGGTTTATAAATAAAACATTTACAAAAGTGATGATTTTTATTCATCTGTGATGAAACTACCAGTTGAAATTTGTTATGACTCATTGACAAATTATGCTCTTTCAAGTAACAGAATTAGAGTTTAAACACTTTTGACAAGAACATATTTTTTAATGGGACAGATTGAAGGGGATGTGAATTTGAACTTCTCCATTTAGCTACTGCAGGTTGGTTTTAAGCAGAAGTGCTATATATGCTTAAACTGTGTTTTAATATGAGAAGAATAGTAACTTGTGCTTATAGCCAAGAGGAATTAGCAAGGACTGGATTTACCCTCCCACCCGAAACATAACAGCAGCAGAAACTGATAAAATAAGTGAAAGAAATATCTACAAGACACTCTACTTAAGGCAACAGAAGATAATAATTCTTGAGATATGGAGAAAAAATAGAGTGACCCTTGATGTTGCTATAGTTTATCATCCTGGAAATTTCCAAGGCAAAGCACACGAGTTCAAATTAAGGAGGAGGCTTGCAGACTCCCTAAGTTGAGAAGATGGAATGGAAAACCCAGGAAGACCAAGTCCACTTGAGTCTACAGAACAGTGCTGAGTACCAAAAGCTGCTAAGAGATAAAATTCTTAGTAACTACAGAGGACCTGCCTCAACTCCTCAGCTGAGAGCTGATCCATGCATGCTTATAGGCAAACTACTCAAGGCCAGTAAAAGACTGACTCCAAGGATTGGAGGTAATAATGCTTGGCATCAAAAGAATGCTAGGAATAGTGTGTTCCCACTATTTGCCAGGGAATAGCCTGTTCCCACCAATAATTCTAAAAACATCAGAAGTCATGGGGCTTCAATAATAGTGAATACTACACTTAGGATGCTGAGGATGCTTAAGATACAGTGCTCCTAAAAAAAATCTTCAAAGAAAGACTCAAAAGCATCAAACTGTTTGTGTGAAGCAAAACTCAAGAATATTTAAGGGGATACAACCAATGTCCATCACCCAACAAGCTAAAACTCATGATCCCCAGCATCAATAAAAAATTAGCAGGTATGTAAAGAAGCAATAAAATAGAACTCCCATTAGATATAAATCAATCAAATCTAACCTACAACCTCATACAGATATTGTAGTTAGCAAATAAACACATAAAAACCAGAGCTAGATTTAGGTTGAGACATAAAAGGCATGTAAGACACAAAATTTCAGAAGACAGACTCTCAAGCTTGTGCAAGTGCAGATCAGATCAAGAGAAGTTAGAGAAGTAAAACTCTAAGCAATCACAAAAATAATAAAATAAAGCCAACAAATAAGATAGCATAAAATCATTTTTTAAATATGCAATAAATCCCAGGGGTGCTGGGTGGCTCAGTCAGTTAAGCTGCCGACTTCCACTCAGGTCATGATCTCTCAGTTCGTGAGTTTGGGCCCCTCACCAGGTTCTGTGCTGACAGCTCAGAGCCTGGAGCCTGCTTCAGATTCTGCGTCTCCTTCTCTCTCTACCCTTCCCCTGCCCACACTCTGTCTCTCTGCCTTTCAAAAATAAATAAACATTTACAAGAATGTAATAAATCCCAAAGAAGGGAGAGAAAGAGGAAAAGGAGACCAGAGAACAGATAAGACAAACAGAAAATAAAAAGCAAACTGATGGATTTAAACTTAATAGTACCAATAATCACATTAAATATAAATGGATAAACACTCTCAAATTAAATGGCAGATATTGTCATGTTGCTTAAAAAAGCAATACCTAGTTATATACTGCCTACCAAAAATACACTTGAAACACTGACACAAATAAGTTAAAAGTAGAAAGATAGAAAAAAGATATATCATGCTAACACTGGCCAAAAGAAAGCTGGAGGGATTGTATTAATATCAGATAAAGTAGATTTCAGAGACAAAATATTACCATGGACCAAAATGATTACTTCATAATAATAAAATATTTATTTCATTAGAAGGACATAAAAATCTTACCCACTCATGCCCCAAATAACAGAGCCTTAAATTACATGAATAAAAGCAAATAAAACTTCAAAGAATGATAAATCTACAATTACAGTTAGATATTTCAATGTCATTTTCTCATTAATGGCTAGGATAAGTAGAGAGAAAATGAGTTAGAATAAATTTGAACCACACTATCAATCAAGCAACCTGATTTAAAGATATTTATAGAACACTCCATCCAACAAAAGCAGAATACACATTCTATTCAAGTGTGCATAGATCATTTATTTGGATACACTATATTCTAGATCATAAAACTGTATAAATTTTAAAGATTCAAAGAATACACAAGCTGTTCTCTGTCACAAGGCATTATATTAGAAATCAATAACAGTGGGTCACATGGGGCGCTCAGTCAGTTGAGCATCCAACTCTCAGGGCTGTAGGATTGAGCCCTGTTTTGGGCTCCACGCTAAGCATGGAGCCTGCTTAAGATTTTCTCCCCCCTTCTCGATCCTACAACCACCTAACAATTGCATCAATAAGAATAAAATACTTAAGCATAAATTTAACCAAAAATACTAGAAACTTTACTATACTGAGGAAATAAATTGAAGAAGACAAAAATAAATGGAAAGATATTCCATACTCATCGATCAGAAAAATTCATGTTGTTAAAATGTCCATACTACCCAAAGCAATCTGCAGATTCAATGCAATTCTTATAAAAATTCCAATGGCATTTCCACAAAAATAGAACAAGTATTCTAAAATTTGTATGGGATCACCAAAGATCCCAAAAATAGCTAAGGCAATCTTGAGAGAGAAGAACAAATTCAAATTTCAGTCTGTTTTACAAAGCTATAATTATCAATCTATAGTACGGGATAGGCATAAAAACAGACACATAGATCAATGGAACAGAATAGAAAGCCCAAAAATAATCCCAAGCATATATGATCAATTAATTTATGACAAATAGCTAAGAATATACCATGCAGAAAGGACAGTCTCTTCAATAAATGGTGTTGGGAAAACTGGAGAGTTACATGCAAAAGAATGAAACTGGACCACTATCCAACACCATACACAAAAATTAACTCAAAATGAATTAAAGATTTGAACCTAAAAGTTAAAACCATGAGACTCCTAGAAAAAAATATAGATGGTAAACCTTTTTTTCAATTCTTTCTAACATTTATTTATTTTTGAAAGACAGAGAGAGACAGATTATGAGCAGGGGAGAGAGACACACACACAGAATTAGAAGCAGGTTCCAGGCTCTGAGCTGTCAGCACAGAGCCCTACATGGGGCTCGAACCCACAAACTGTAAGATCATGACCTGAGATGAAGTCAGACACTCAACCGACTGAGCCACCCAGGCACCCTGATGGTAAGCTCTTTAACATCAGTCTTGGTGATGAGCTTTTGAATGTGACACCAAAATCAAAGGTAACCAAGAAAAGAATATAAACAAGTGAGACTACATTAAACTTAAAAACTTTTGTGCAACAAAGGAATAAGCAAAATGAAAATACAACCTACCAAATTTGCAAATCATGTATCTGATGAAGAGTCAATCTCCAAAACATATAAAGAACTCATACAATTCAATGACGAATGAACAACCCAGTAAAAAAATTGGCAGGAAGCCTGAATAAACCTTTTCCAAGAAGACACACAGATGGCCAACAGGTAATAAAAAGGTACTAAATATCATGAATTATCAGGGAAATTCAAATCAAATCCACAGTGAGATATTACCTCATACCTGTTGGAATGACTATTATCAAAAAGACAAGAAATAAGTGTTGGTGAGGATGTGAAAAAGAGGAAACCTGTGTGCACATTTGGTGGGAATGTAAACTGGTATAGCTACTATGGAATACAGTATGGAGTTTGCTGAAAAAATTAAAAATAGAACTACCATATGATCTAGCAATCCCATTTCTGGGTTATTCAAAGAAAACAAAAATATAACTGGTAAAAACATATGCATCCCATGTCCATTGCAGCATTGTTGTAGTGGCCAAGATAGAAAGCAATCTAAGTGTCCATTGATGGCTGAGTGGAAAAAGAAAATATAATATATATTTAATAAAAAGAAATCTTGTCATTTGTGACAATACAGACCCTGAGGGCATTATGCTAAGTAAAATAAGTCAGGCAGAGAAAAGCAAATCCCATATGACCTCACTTATATGTGAAAAGGAAGGAAGGAAGGAAGGAAGGAAGGAAGGGCAGACAAGTTCACAGATGCAAAGAATTGGTGGTTACCAGAGGTGGGAGATGGGGCAGTAGGTGAAGTGAGTGAAGGGAGTAAAAGGTAGAAATGTCCAATTATAAAATAAACAGTCATGGGGATACAGTACACATGGTGACTATAGTTAATAATAATATTTGGTATTACATATTAGGAAGTTGCTAACAGAGTATATATTAAAAGTTTGCATCACAAGAAAAAAAACTGTCACTATGTGTGGTGATGAATGTTAACTAGGCTTGTGGTGGTATTTCATAATACAGACAATTATCAAATCATTATGTTGTATACCCAAAACTAATATAATGTTGTATGTCAAAAATAGTTAAATAAAATAAGTAAATAAACAAATAAGTAAGGAAAATGGATTTTTAACCCTAAAAAATATTTTTAATTGTTTATTTACTTTTGAGAAAGAGAGAGAGCAAACAAGCAGGGGAGAGGCAGAGAGAGAGGGAGAACCCCAAGCAGTCTCCACTGTCAGTGCAGAGCCTGATGTGGGCCTCAAACTCATGACCTGTGAGATCACGACCTGAGCAGAAATCAAGAGTTGGCCACTTAACTAACTTAGCCACTCATATGCCCCTATTTTTTAACTAAGTGGTAATGAAAGCACAACACATTTAAATTTGCAGGGTGCCACTAAGGAAGTACTTAGAGAAAATAAAAGCACCAAACACCTGTATTTAGGTCTCAAATCAATTATCTCAACTTCTACCTTCAGAAACTAGAAAATAAGAGAAAATTAAACCCCAAGGAAGTAGAAGAAAAGAAACAATAGAAATAGAAAAGTAGAAATCAGTGAAATGATAGAAATAAATTGGTGAAGGCAAAAACCAGTTCCTTGAAAAGGTTACTAATTTTGTTAAACCTCTAACTGGACATCAAAAAAAAAAAAAAAGAAAGAGAAAAAGAGAAGTCTCAAGAGAATTGGTATTTCCATAGATTCTACAGAAATTAAAAGGATAATGAAAACCATTGTGCTGGTTGAATAGTGCTCCCCCCAAAAATTTGTGTCTACCTAAAACCTGTCAATGTGACCTTTCTAGAAATAGGATCTTTACATGTGATCATGTTAAGGTAAAGTCATACTAAATTGGGCTAGGCCCTAAATCCAGTGACTGGTAACCTTATTGGAAGATGGAAATTTGACACAGAGAAACACACAAGGAGAGTGTCATGTAAAGATGAAGGAGAAGATTTTAGTAAAAAACCTATAAGCCAAGGACACCAAGAAATATTAGCAATCGCCAGAAACTAGGAGAGAGATATGAAACAGATTTTCCTTCAAAGCGTCTTGAAGGAACCAACCCTCCAGACACCTTGACCTTGGACATCTAGCTTCCAAAACTACGAGACAATAAATTTCTGTTGTTTTAAGCCATGGTAATTTGTTACAGAAATCCTAGGAAATGAATATAATTATAAAAATGTTTATGAAATGGACAAATTTCTTGGAAATGCAAACTATAAAAAACTCACACACAAGAAAGATAATTTCTATTTATCCTTATATCTATTAAGAAACAGAATTGTAGTTAAAATTTTTCCACAGAGAAAACTCCAGACCTAGAAGGATTCACTAATTAATTCTACCAAACATTTAGGGAAAAAATAATAACAATTCTACACAAACTATTCCCAAAAAACTGAAAAAAAAGGGGATACTTCCCAACTGATTGTATAAACCCAACATTATTGTAATACCAAAGCCATAAAAAGACATTACAAGAAAATAAAACTGTAAATTAATATCCCCTGTGAATATGGATGTAAAAATTCTTCACAAAAGTTTAGTAAATAGAAGCCAATAATGTATATATAAAAAAAAGAAGAATATATCATGACCAAGTGGGGTTTTTCCAAGGATTGCAAGATTCATAGAGCATTCAAAAACCAAAAACAAGCTCCCTGTTAACAAACTAAAACAGAAAAATCTTATGTTCATTTCAATAGATGCAGAAAAGGCATTTGAAAAAAAATCAACATCCATTCCTGATGAAAAAGGAAAAAAAAACAGCAACATATGAACACAAAGAGAGCTTCTTCCACCTATTAAAGAGCATCCACAAAAACCTACCAAAAATCATATTCAGTGGTGAACAACCGAACATGTTCGCTGGATATCTACTCACTACTTCAATCAACATTGCACTGGAGGTTTGAGTCAGTGCAATATGGCAAGAAAAATAAAGAATACTTGGAAAAAAAGAAGTAAAACTATCTCAGCCACAGATAAATATGATCAACTATATAGAAAACCCAGTGGATTTTTTAAAAAAATTACTAGAACAAAATAGCAGTTAAACAAGTTTGCAGGTCATAAGAGTGATATACCAAAAACCTAACTGTGTTTCTATATATTAGGAATAAAAAATCATAGATTGAATTTTTAAGAAATGTCACAGCCTCAGAAAATATGAAACACAAAGGGATAAATCTGACAAGAAGATTTGGAAATTATGAAACAGTGCTGAGAGAAATTGAAGGAAACATATGTCATGTTCATGAATCAGAAACTCAATATTGTTAAGATGTCAGTTCTCTCCAAATTGATGTACTGATGTGACATAATCCCAATAAAAATCGGAACAGAACTTTTTTTTTACATATGAACAAACTGATTATAAAATTTAGACATAGGGTGCACCTGGGTGGCTCAGTCAGTTAAGCATTCAACTTCAGCTCAAATCATGATTTTGTGGTTTGCAAGTTCAAACGCATATTAGGCTCTGTGCTGACAGCTCGGAGCCTGGAACTTGTTTCAGATTCTGTGTCTCCTGCTCGCTCTCTCTCTCTCTCTCTCTCTCTCTCTCTCTCTCTCTTTCTCTCTGCCCCTTCCCTGCTTACACTCTCTCTTTCTCTCTCTCTCTCTCAAAAATAAATAAACATTAACAAATTTTTTACATTCAGATGTGAATACAAAGGGACCTACAATATGCAAAACCACTTTCAAAAAGTCAAAGCCAGAGGACCAACACTCCCTGATTTCAAGACATGGTATACTACAGTAATATTAAGACAATATAATATTATCATAATGACAAGCAAATAAATCAGTGGAACAGAACAGAAGTAGAGCCCCATCTTGAGCAGCCTTGAATAGCACTTTAGTGATGGATCATGAGACACTCTTACAAGCAAGGTGAATTTAGCAAGTTCCTTAATTTCTGGGATCCTCCAAATCCCACCCCCCACCCCCCGATCACAAAAACTCACCAATTTAGGATTATTACAGAGAAAAACAAAAGTCTCCTCTTGGGAAATCTTCCTTGTCACCATGATGAGCCCTCAGCAACCTTAAGACTCAGGAAAACTCCAGGCCTCTCCCTGGGGGATTTCCTCCCTGGGATGGGAGGAAAGGAGGGAGGGGGGTCTTCTTATGGCTTTACCAACCACCTCCCTACTCCCTACCCTATCCCTGCTAATGGCAGCCACCCACAGATATGGAAGAGGACCAGAACCCGATGAGAAGAGACCAGAAGTATCAACCTCACAACAAAGTTGCTTATAAAAGTAGGATTTGGGGTGTCCCAGACATATTGATCAGGATCCACATCTCAGTGAGACTTTGTAGAGATGCTTGTGCACCTAGGAGTTTGAAAGCTTTGGACCAGACTACACGTATACCCCCAAAACGATGCACCTGAAACCTCAAGCCTCCCAGGAGAAAACTAGTCTGAGAGAGCAAACATAATTCTCAACAGCTCTCAGTAATAACCCTATTTATGATGAGCAGTGTTGGCAGATGATATGCCTGGCATTGCACTGAGCATCTACCACGCATGTAATACTCCCTGAAGACCTAAGAGCTAAGGATATCACTATGGCCCCCTTGGTCTAGGTGGCGATTTGGAGGATCCCAGAAATTAAGGAACTTGCTAAATTCACCTAGCTTGTAAGAGGCAATGCTGGAAATCTATCATGAGTCAGCCTGAATCCCATAGATGCCACAAATTTCCTCCAATGCGAATCTATTCATGTGGGTCCACAATACTGGATGGCTCAGTGATCTCCTGAACAATGCTAATCCACACAATTAATAGTTAAATAAACTTTGCTGCACCCATAAAATGGAGTAGTAATCAATGTGATTCAAAAGTGATGTTTTTTTAAAAATCGCCAATGATACAAGGCAGTTTTCATTATGAAATATTTCTTTTTTTTTATAATATTTTATTGTCAAATTTCTTTCCATATAACACCCAGTGCTCTTCCCCTTAAGTGCCCTCCACCATCACCACCACCTCTTTTACCCCCTCCCCCTTCCCCTTCAACTCTCAGTTCATTTTCAGCGTTCAATAGTCTCTCAAGTCTTGCATCCCTCTCTCTCCCCAACTCTCTCTCCCTCCTCCACTCCCCCTGGTTCTCCATTAGGTCTCTCCTGTTTTCCTGCTAGACCTATGAGTGCAAACATATGGTTTCTGTCCTTCTCTGCCTGGCTTACTTCACTCAGCATGACACCCTCAAGGTCCATCCACTTTCCTACAAAAGGCCATATGTCATTTCCTCTCATTGCCATGTAGTACTCCATTGTGAATATATACCACAGCTTCTTGATCCATTCGTCAGGTGATGGACATTTAGGCTCCTTCCATGTTTTGGCTATTGTTGACACTGCTGCTATGAACATTGGGGTACATGTGCTCCTATGCATCAGCATTTCTGTCTCTCTTGGGTAAATCCCCAGCAATGCTATTGCTGGGTCATAAGGGAGTTCTATCGATAGTTTTCTGAGGAAACTCCATACTGTTTTCCAGAGTGGCTGTACCAGTTTACATTGCCACCAACAGTGTAAGAGGGTGCCCATCTCTCCA
>PISW01010791.1:0-46265 GCA_004023785.1 Mungos mungo
CATTGGAACAGATGGAACTGATAGATATATTTAGAACTCTGCATCCTAACGACAGGAAATTCACCTTCTTTTCGAGTGCACATGGCACATTCTCCAAGATAGACCACATACTGGGACATAAAGCAGCCCTCCATAAGTATAAACAAATAGAGATCATACCATGCACACTTTCAGATCACAATGCTATGAAACTTGAAATTAACCACAGGAAAAAGTCTGGAAAGCCTCCAAAAATGTGAAAAGCCACCCTACTAAAGAATGATTGCGTTAATCAGGCAATTAGAGAAGAAATTAAAAAATATATGGAAACAAACGAAAATGAAAATACAACAATCCAAAATCTCTGGGACGCAGCCAAGGCAGTCCTAAGAGGAAAGTATATTGCAATCCAGGCCAATCTCAACAAACTAGAAAGAGCGCAAATTCAATATCTAACAGAGAACCTACTGGAACTAGAAAGGAAGCAGCAAGAGCACCCCAAACCCAGCAGAAGAAAAGAAATAATAAAGATCAAGGCAGAAATAAACCATATAGAATCCAAAAGAACAATCAAGCAGATTAATGAAACCAGGAGTTGGTTCTTTGAAAAAATAAACAAAATCGATAAACCTCTAGCCAGGCTCCTCAGAAAAAAAAGAGAGAGCACTCAGATAGACAAAATCATGAACGAAGAAGGATCTATTACAACCAATCCCTTAGAAATACAAGCAATCATCAGAGATTACTATGAAAAACTATATGCCAACAAACAACAACACAGAAGACATGGACAAATTCCTAAATATACATGCACTACCAAAATTCAAACAGGAAGAGATAGAAAGCATGAATAGACCAATAACCAGTGAAGAAATTGAATCCGTTATCAAAAATGTCCCAACGAATAAGAGCCCAGGGCCAGATGGCTTCCCAGGGGAATTCTACCAGACATTTAAAGCAGAGCTAATACCCATTCTTCTCAAACTATTCCAAAAAATAGAAATAGAAGGGAAGCTTCCAAACTCATTCTACAAAGCCAGCATCACCTTGATACCCAAACCAGACAGAGACCCAGCCAAAAAAGAGAACTACAGACCAATATCCTTAATGAATACAGATGCAAAAGTACTCAACAAGATACTAGCAAATCGAATTAAACAGCATATAAAAAGAATTATCCATCATGATCAAGTGGGATCCATTCCTGGGTTACAGGGATGGTTCAATATCCGCAAATCCATCAATGTGATCCATCACATTAACAAAAGAAAGGATAAAAACCATATGATCCTGTCGATAGATGCAGAAAAGGCATTTGACAAAATACAGCACCCTTTCTTCATAAAAACCCTTGAGAAAGTCGGAATAGAAGGAACTTATCTAAACATTATAAGAGCAGTTTATGAAAAGCCCGCAGCTAATATCATCCTCAATGGGGAAAAAGTGAGAGCTTTCCCCCTGAGGTCAGGAACACGACAGGGGTGTCCACTCTCACCACTGTTGTTTAACATAGTGCTGGAAGTCCTAGCATCAGCAATCAGACAACAAAAGGAAATAAAAGGCATTAGAATTGGCAAGGAAGAAGTCAAACTTTCACTTTTTGCAGATGACATGATACTCTACATGGAAAACCCAATCGACTCCACCAGAAGCCTTCTAGAACTGATCAATGAATTCAGTAAAGTCACAGGGTACAAAATCAATGTACAGAAATCAGTTGCATTCCTATACACCAAAAATGAAGCAGCAGAAAGAGAAATCAAAAAACTGATCCCATTCACAACTGCACGAAAAACCATCAAATACCTAGGAGTAAACCTAACCAAGGATGTAAAAGACCTATATGATAAAAACTATAGAAAACGTATGAAAAAGATGAAAAAGACACCAAGAAATGGAAAAATATTCCCTGTTCATGGATCAGAAGAATAAACATTGTGAAAATGTCGTTACTACCCAAAGCAATCTACACATTCAATGCAATCCCCATCAAAATTGCACCAATATTCTTCTCAAAACTAGAATAAACTATCCTCAAATTCGTATGGAACCACAAAAGACCCCGATTAGCCAAAGTTATATTGAAGAAGAAAACCAAAATGGGAGGCATCACAATCCCAGACTTTAGCCTCTACTACAAAGCTGTCATCATCAAGACAGTATGGTATTGGCACAAAAACAGACACATAGACCAATGGAATAGAATAGAGGACCCATAACTGGGCCCACAAATGTATGGCCAATTAATTTTTGACAAAGTAGGAAAGAGCATCCTATGGAAAAAAAGACTGCCTCTTTAGCAGGTGGTGCTGGAAGAACTGGACAGCAACATGTAGAAGAATGAAACTAAACCACTCTCTTACACCATACACAAAAATAAACTCCAAATGGCTGAAAGACCTGAATGTGAGACAGGAAACCATCAAAACCCTCGAGGAGAAAGTAGGAAAAAACCTCCTAGACCTCCACCGCAGCAATCTCCTACTCGACACATCCTCAAAGGCAAGGGAAATGAAAGCAAAACTGAACCCTTGGGACTTCATCAAGATAAAAAGCTTCGGCAAGGCAAAGGAAACAATCAAGAAAACGAATAGGCAACTGATGGAATGGGAAAAGATAGTTGCAAATGACATATCAGATAAAGGGCTAATATCGAAAATGTACAAGGAGCTCACCAAACTTCACACTTACAAAACAAATAATCCAGTGATGAAATGGGCAGAAGACATAAACAGACACTTCTCCAAAGAGGACATCCAGATGGCCTACAGACACATACAACGATGCTCAACATCACTCATCATCAGGGAAACACAAATCAAAACCACACTGAGATACCACCTCACGCCAGTCAGAGTGGCTAAAATGAACAAATCAAGAGACTATAGATGTTGGCGAGGGTGTGGAGAGATGGGCACCCTCCTACACTGTTGGTGGGAATGTAAACTGGTGCAGCCGCTCTGGAAAACAGTGTGGAGGTTCCTCAAAAAACTATCCATAGAACTCCCTTATGACCCAGCAATAGCATTGCTGGGGATTTACCCAAGAGAGACAGAAGTGCTGATGCATAGGAGCACATGTACCCCAATGTTCATAGCAGCAATGTCAACAATACCCAAAACATGGAAAGAGCCTAAATGCCCATCACCTGATGAGTGGATCAAGAAGATGTGGTATATATACACGATGGAGTACTACATGGCAATGAGAGGGAATGACATATGGCCATTTGTAGGAAAGTGGATGGACCTTGAGGGTGTCATGCTGAGCGAATTAAGCCAGGCAGAGAAGGACAGAAACCATATGTTTGCACTCATAGGTCTAACAGGAAAACGAGAGACCTAATGGAGAACCAGGGGGGAGCGGAGGAGGGAGAGAGAGTTGGGGAGAGAGAGGGATGCAAAACTTGAGAGACTATTGAATGCTGAAAATGAACTGAGAGTTGAAGGGGAAGGGGGAGGGGGGAAAAGAGGTGGTGGTGATGGTGGAGGGCACTTATGGGGAAGAGCACTGGGTGTTGTATGGAAAATAATTTGACAAAAATATTATGGCAAAAAAAAATAATAAAACATAAAAAAATAAAATAAAATGAAAAACACTCACTATAATGCTGGTGAAGTTGTAGAGGACCTGGATCCGTCATATGCTCCTCTTGGGAATGCAAAATGGTGCAATTACTTTAGAAAATATGTATGAAGATTCTTTAAAAGCTGTATACCTATCATATGATCTAGCCTTTCCATTTCCATCTGCCCAAGAGAAAACAGATCTCTTCAGGACCTGTGCTTGAGCATCCAAAGCATGTTTATTTGTAATAGCAAAAAGTTAGAAACTATCCAAATGCCCACTAACACATAGTTGGATTAGCCAACAACTTTGATGAGTCTCAAGGTAATTTAGTCTGAGTGAAAGAAGACATAGAAGTGTATATACTGTGTGATTCTATTTATATAAAACTAGAAAATGCTAACTAATCTATAGTAACAAAGATCAGACTTAAACTTCCTCTTTTATAAAATGGCTATAATAATTCTGTTTCTTATGAGGATATTTGGTAAAAATTTAATAATAAGGTAAGCATTTAAAATACCTAAAAATAAACCTAACCAAGGATGTTAAAGACCTGCATGATGAAAACTTATGAAAGAAATTGAAGAAGACACCAAGAAATGGAAAAACATTCCTTGCTCATGGATCGGAAGAATAAACATTGTGAAAATGTCATTACTACCCAAAGCAATCTACACATTCAACACAATCCCCATCAAAATTGCACCAGCGTTCTTCTCAAAGCTATAACAGGCTATCCTCAAATTCTTATGGAACCACAAAAGACCCCTAATAGCCAAAGTAATATTGAAGAAGAAAACCAAAACGGGAGGCATCACAATCCCAAACTTTAACCTCTACTACAAAGCTGTCCTCATCAAGACAGTATGGTATTGGCACAAAAACAGACACAGAGACCAATGGAATAGAATAGAGAACCCAGAACTAGGCCCACAAATATATGGCCAATTAATTTTTGACAAAGCAGGAAAGAGTATCCGATGGAAAAAAGACTGCCTCTTTAGCAGGTGGTGCTGGAAGAACTGGACAGCAACATGCAGAAGAATGAAACTAGACCACTTTCTTACACCATACACAAACATAAACTCCAAATGGCTGAAGGACCTGAATGTGAGACAGGAAACCATCAAAACCCTTGAGGAGAAAGTAGGAAACAACCTCCTTGACCTCAACCGCAGCAATTTCCTACTCATCACATCCCCAAAGGCAAGGGAAATGAAAGCAAAAATGAACTCTTAGGACTTCATCAAGATAAAAAGCTTCTGCACTGCAAAAGAAACAATCAAGAAAACGAATAGGCAACTGATGGAATGGGAAAAGATAGTTGCAAATGACGTATCAGATATAGGGCTAGTATCCAAAATTTACAAGGAACTCACCAAACTCCACACCCAAAAGATGAATAATCCAGTGAAGAAATGAGCAGAAGACATAAACAGACACTTCTCCAAAGAGGACCTCCAGATGGCCTACAGGCGCATGAAACGATGCTCAGCATCACTTATCATCAGGGAAATACAAATCAAAAACCACACTGAGATACCACCTCATGCCAGTCAGAGTGGCTAAAATGAACAAATCAAGAGACTATAGATGCTGGCCAGGATGTGGAGAGATGGGCACCCTCTTACACTGTTGGTGGGAATGTAAACTGGTGCAGCCGCTCTGGAAAACAGTGTGGAGGTTCCTCAAAAAACTATCCATAGAACTACCCTATGACCCAGCAATAGCACTGCTAGGGATTTACCCAAGGGATACAGAAGTGCTGACGCATAGGGGCACATGTACCCCAATGTTCATAGCAGCACTGTCAACAATAGCCAAAACATGGAAAGAGCCTAAATGTCCATCACCTGATGAGTGGATCAAGAAGATGTGGTATGTATACACAATGGAGTACTGCGTGGCAATGAGAAAGAATGAAATCTGGCCATTTGTAGCAAAGTGGATAAACCTCGAGGGTGCCATGCTAAGCGAAATAAGTCATGAGGAGGAGGACAGATACCATATGTTTGCACTCATAGGTCTAACAGGAGAACAGGAGAAACCTCATGGAGGACCATGGCGAGGGGAAGGGGGAAGGAGAGTTGGGGGGAGAGAGGGACTCAAAACCTGAGAGACTATTGAATACTGAAAACGAACCCAGGGTTGAAGGGGGAGGGGGAGGGTGAAGGGAGGTGCTGGTAATGGAATGAGGGCACTTGTGGGGAAGAGCACTGGGTGTTATATGGAAACCAATTTGACAATAAAATTTAAAAAGATAAAAAGCAAAGAAAAAAATAAACATTAAAAAAAGGTCAGTAACATCAAAGCTGAGAAACCCTGTCCTCATACCAAAACCCACGTTTCCTAAACACCAGACACTTCATCTTATTGTTTTATTTGTATTTTATTAATAAACAACTGTAATGTATTTATTCTTCTTCTTAGATGAACTTTACATTGATGTGCATCTTAAATGTTTCTGACCATGAAACCAAGTGTTTCACGTGTCATTATTTTTTTCTGACACATATTAAAATAAATATAAAATTATTAAAAACCAAAAAATAAAATAAAATAAAATGTCATAGTGTTGGGGCGCCTGGGTGGCTCAGTCAGTTAAGCATCCAACTTAAGCTCAGGTCATGATCTCATGACTCATGAGTTCAACCCTGCACTGGACTCTGTTCTGACAGATCAGAGTCTAAAGCCTGCTTCAGATTCTATGTCTCCCTCTCCTTCTGCGCCTCTCTCTCTCTCTCTCTCTCTCTCTCTCTCTCTCTCTCTCTCTCTCTCTCTCTCTCTCTCTCTCTCTCATAAATAAACATTAAAAAACATTTTTTAAAAAATAAAATGTCATAGTGTTGGGGCCTGGGTGACTCAGTCAGTTAACCACTCTTGGTCTTGGCTCAGGTCATAATCTCATGGGTTTGTGAGATCAGACCCCATTTTAGGCTCTGTACTCAGAGCACAGAGCCTACTTGGGTTTCTCTCTCCCTCTCTCTCCACCCCTTCCTTGTTTTATCTCTCTCTCAAAATAAATAAACATTAAAAACTTTAAATGTCATAGTATTGGTTGCAGGGTGATGTCAGCAAATGGCAGCACAAAATTTCTAACACTCATCCCCCACCCAAAAACATGATTCACAAAAATACCTTCACAAGAGCCAAGAAGTCTAGCTAAGGTACACAGGAATTGGGTGAAACACAGAAATAAGAAAAGATTCACACTCACCTGATCCTTTACCTACCCCAGACCTAGGCAGCCCTGTGTGGACTGTGGGGGAAGTAGAGTGACCACAGACCTCAGAGCTGGCCCACCTCAGCACTAGGCAACCTCAAGCAGCCTGAGGAGACTCCCCGCAGACCTGCAAACCCAGCCCCCAGGTCACCCCAGTGTTACTGGCTCCAGAGGCCCCAGGTATATCTCTAAAGCTTCAGGCAGCTTACTGGGCACCAGGATCTTAGTGGGCCCCCATGAACCTCGTCTGCTGATCTACCCTGGCTTATGTTGGCACAGTTCCAGACAACCCCTATTGCCCCAGAAGCCTGGAGGGCTCCTTTAACCCTAAGCAGCTTCCATGTCACCAAGCTTCCAGTAGGCTCCCATGAATTTAGGCTTCCATCTCATCCCAGCAGCAGCTTCTCCTATGGTCAGGGCACCTCCCTAGGTACCAGGCTCCATGTCTGCCTGACCAACTGGGCTCCAGGCCTTGTCTTCAGGGCATTCACATTCTAGTGGGACCTTGCTTTCCTTGTTCATTTCACAGCTGCATTTCCAGCACCCAGCAGAGTGTTTCACACAGTGGAGGCCCTCAACAACTGTTTGTACCATAAATAAATTATACCAGTGGTTAGGCCAACAAGTCAATAATATATTGTACACTCTAAGTGTCATAAAGAATACAAGCAAAAGCATGTAATGAGAGAGAGAGAGAGAGAGAGAGAGAGAGAGAGAGGTGACCTATTTAAATATCATTCTGGGGAGCCTGGGTGGTTCAGCTGGTTAAGCATCTGACTCTTGACTTCAACTTAGGTCATGAGCTCATGATTTGGTTTGTGTGTTTGGGCCTTACGTGGGGCTCTCCATGTACTGTTGGGAAATAGAATGAACTGTCCTCAGTGCTCAGCACTGTCCTTGTGTATGAAACATCCTTATTGGACTTCTGCTCCCAGAACGCTGGGAACAAGGGACTTGATGAAGTCCCAGGAGGACGTGCAGGACAGAGCCTTCCTGGTCATCAGCCAAGTGCAACAAGAAGCTGCAGAACCGGAGATATACTCACTCACAGTTGCAAGCTGTTCCTGCTCTGTATGCTCTGTAACTGTCTCTATCGTTCTGGTTAAACATTTACTGCTGACTTAATGTTACTATGCTCTCCAGGCTTGTAGGAGGGTATAAAATAAGATGCTGTTCCTAATAAAGTTTGCCATCTCCATCTCTTTGGGGGACATCCATGGTGCCCAGCTTCCCTGGGACCGTCCCTTTTCATGGTCCCCGGTCTTTCTGGGACCTTTCAGCGGTCACAGTGCCCAGGCTCTCTGGGACCCTTCACACTTCCATTAAGGCGAGTGGTCATGTTCCCAGGGTTTGGGAATGTCCCTGTTTCCATTAGCTGCTGGCAGCCTTTGGAAACATCATTGCATCTCACTCGTTGTCTCTCCAGGAACCTTCCACAAGTGGCGCCCGAACAGGGACCTGAAATGCTTCTTTCCCAGACCAACAAGAATGGTCAATGGTAAGTGAGACCCAACCCCTGGCATGGGGAATTCCCACGGTAAGGGTGGGACCTTTATTGCTTTACTGCATCATCTGTTTCGCACCCCTGGCATGCATGTGTCTCATTCACTCTTGGAGGACTACATCTCTATGGTCCATGAGCATGATCCTTGGTTCCCTAATGAAGGGACCTTAGATGAGGAAACATGGGAGCATGTAAAACATAATGTGGAGGAAACATAGCATAAAGAGGAAAAAATTCCATATCATTTTTGGCCGAGATGGACCTTAATTAGAGCTGTCTTAGGCCCATTTTGGCAGGGGGAAAATCTCTTTTTAATGTTGCTGTGGCTTCTCTTCATGACTATAAAATAGGCAATTCTAAAGCCCCAAGATATCTTGGAGTGACCTGATTCATATTGGAAAAAGGCAAATTGGCTAATTCTCCTCCATGTCACTCTTGCTCCATGGCGTTGCTTCCGCCATTTCCCAATTAAGCACAAACCAAAAAAAAAAAAAAAAAAAAAAAAAAAAAAAAAAAAAAAAAAAAAAAAAAAAAAAAAAAAAAAAAAAAAAAAAAAAAAAAAAAACATTCAGGGCATGGATGAAAGTAATCGGAGTTCTTTGGAGGACCACCAAGTGGAAGCCCTCACAGAGCAGTTAAAACAGCTATGCTAATTTCTTCTCAGCGCTCTTGTTTCATCACTTTACAAAAACCCAGTCCATAGGTACTACTTTTGCTTTTCGTGCATTGTACCGCACAATCAGCAGAACTAAAAGGCAACCAAGGGAATGGGAGAAGATATTTTCAAATGGCATATAAGATAAAGGGTTAGTATCCAAAATCTATAAATACTCAACATCCAAAAAAACTCAAACTCAACAAATCAAACTCAACATCCAAAAAAACATATAATTCAGTGAAGAAATGGGCAAAAGTTATGTATAGACACTTTTCAAAAACAGACATCCAGATGACTAACAAACACATGAAAAAATGCTCAACATCACTCATTATCAGGAAAATCAAAATCAAAATCACAATAAGCACTCACACCAGTCAGAATGACTAAAATTAACTCAGGCAACAACAAATGTTGGTGAATATGTGGAGAAGGGAACTCTTTTGCACTGTTGGTGGGAACACAAACTGGTGCAGTCACTCTGGAAAACAGTATGGAGGTTCCTCAAAAAATTAAAAATAGAACTACCCTACAACCCAGCAATTGCCCTACTAGGTATTTATCCAAAGGATGCAGGTGTGCTGTTTAGAAGGGACACATGCACCCCAATGTTTACAGCAGTGCTATCGACAATAGCCAAAGTATGGAAAGAGTCCAAATGCCCATCGACTAATGAAAGGAAAAAGAAGATCTCATATACATATACAATGGAGTATTACTCATCAGTCAAAAAGAATGAAATCTTGTCATTTGCAACAACATGAATGGAATTAGAGGGTATTATGCTAAGCGAAATTAGTCAGTCAGAGAATGACAAATATCATATGACTTCACTCCTATGTGGAACTTAAGATACAAAACAGATGAACATAAGGAAAGGGAAGCAAAAATAATATAAAACAGGGGGGAGGAGAAAACATAAGAGACTCTTAAATATAGAGAACAAACTGAGGGTTGCTGAGGGGGTTGCAGGTGGGAGAATGGCTATATGGGCATGGGGCATTGAAGAAGACACTTGTTGGGATGAGCACTGGGTGTAATATGTAGAGGATGAATACTGGATTCTACTCCTGAAATCATTATTGCACTATATGCTAACCAACTTGGATGTAAAAAAATAAAAAAACAAAAAATAATTTTAAAAAACACATAAAAGATACTAGTGATCGGGCAGCTGGGTGGTTCAGTCAGTTAAGTTCCTGGCTGGCTTTTGATTTTGGGTCAGATTTATGAGACTGAGCCCCGTGTTGGGCTCTATGCTGTCAGCTTGGGATTCTCTCTCTCTCTCTCTCTCTCTCTGCCCCTCTTCCATTGGTTCTCTTTCTCTCTCTCTCAAAAATAAATAAATTAATATTAATAAAAAGAGAGAGAGATACTAGTAATGCTTAATAAGTTCTAAATTTCTTCTGTTTCCCCCTAGAGTACCAAAGTTAATTAGAAAACATACTACATTCCAGTGCTATGCTGTTTTTGCATTTTATCCCCACAAAAGTCCTTTGTCTGAATTTCACAAAAGAGTAAACAGGGATAGGATGGTTAAGTACCTTTTCCAGATATAAACAGCCAGCCAAGGTCAGACCGTGAACTCAACCCAAATATAGCCTGATGGAAGTCTAATCTTTTAAGCATTGCACAATGTTGTTTCCTGATCTACTGAAATTAACTTACAGTTGGGATTTAAATGTATTTATTTGAAAAGAAAATGTTTCTTTATATAAAGTTCTTAAATTGCTTATTCTATACTCATGAAGATTTTTTTTTGACAATGTGACATTTAAGACTTGTAGTTATATAATATTCAGGCATAGAAGATCTTCTTATAACTTCATAAAATTACATAGTGGCTCAATCCTACTGACTTGCATTTCTATTCATTTAAAGACCTATTCTGTAATTATATAAAAGGTAACAAGAGATGGACTAGACCTGGAAGCATTCGAATGCTTTCAGGAGTCCTCTGGAGTGCTGCTTACATAACTAAATACATATAAAAAGTTAAGTTGGTTACATATCCTTAAGATTATGTGTGCCATATTGTATATAAGTTATGCCTTAATTTAAACAGATACAGATGAGATGCCTGGGTGGCTTAGTTGGTTAAGTGTCGGACTCTGGCTCAAGTCATGATCTCATCATTTATGAGTTTGAGCCCCGCATCAGGCTCTGCTGTCAACACAGAGCCCCCTTAAGATCTTCTGTCCACCTCTCTCTCTGTCCCTCCCCTGCTCACGTGTACTCATGCCCACTCACTCTCTCTCTCAGTAATATATAAACATTAAAAAAATAAAATAAACAGATGCAGAAAGGAAAGAAAGAAGGAGGAGGAAAGGAAAGGAAAAAAAGGGAACAAATTATCATGATATGGCAAGAAGGCATAGGTTTGGGTAGAAAATCAGATGTTGAGTTTGAGGCAAAATACAGGTGGAGATATCAAGTAACAACTGATTACATGAATCTGGGATTCAGTCTAGGATGGGAAAAAAATGTGGGAATCATCATGGCATAGATGATACTTAAAGTCATGATGCTAAGTCCATCTACTGATGAACGGATATAGAAAATATGATAAACACACATGCACACACACACAACACACACACACACACACACACACACACACACACACATTGTTTTTGATGAATGAAATCCTGCCATTTGCAGCAACACTGAGGGTATTATACTAAACAAATTAAGTCAGTCAGAGAAGACAGATATCATATGATTTCACATATATGTGGAATTTTTGAAACTCAAAAGATGAACATAGGGGTAGAGAAGGAAAAATAAGATAAAAATAGAGAGGAAGGCAAACCATAACAAACTCTTAAATGTAGAAAGCAAACAGGATTGATCGAGGGAGGTGGGTGGGAAATGGCTAAATGGGCACTAAGGAGGGCACTTGTTGGGATGAGCACTGAGTGTTATATGTAGAGATGAATCACTGAGTTCTATTCCTGAAGCCAAGACAGCACTGTATGTTAACTAACTTGAATTTAAATTTAAAAAAGAAAATATGTGTATTTCAAATAAAAACTGATAGAATTAAAAAAAAATAAGTCATGATATTATATTAGATTTCTAAGGATTGAATAAAGTAATATGCAAAATCCCAAAATATGCTAAAGCTTGTGAAAATGAGATGTAAAGGCCCACCAAAAGTGTCAAAAACAGAAGAATGAGAAAGGATTAAGGAAGACAATATGGAGTATAGTATAAATGAATCCCACAGAGAAAGATTACTAACTCTTATTTTATTTTTATTTTTTTCTAACAATGGATGAATCTTTAAACTCTATAGCTCATTGTGATTATCTGAAGGAAGAAAAGCATAATTTAAGCTGGGAGGAGAGAGTAACAAATCATCTAATGCTTGAGGGAGATTGAAAGTTTTTCCAAGTAATCATAGTATCACTATAAGTTAACCTCGAAAAATGATAAAGAAGGAGAACAATATAAGGTAACTGACATGACAAATGCAAGGGCCAGAAAAAAAAATCTTGAAAGCTTGAAACTAACCTCTTGGAAATTCTTATTATTTAAATAATTTTTCTTTTATATTTTAGCATCTTGAACCATTGTTTTACATATAGAGTAATAAACAAACTCACTTCTAAAAAAATTTGGCAAGACCCAATTTTCTCTTTTTGATAGTTTATGCATAAAAATCAAGATTGATCTCATTTTATAAAACTATGTGTATGTGTGCCCACTGTTCGTCTAATTGTTCAGTAGAATTTCAATAAATTCTTATTAAAGCATGGAGACTCTTGCAAATCCTATTACAAATATTTGGATATTCGAAAATGGTTGAAAATGCTAATAAGAGGAAAAATATCAATGTCTAGTTCTCTGTACTTGTTAAGCACAAGATTCCAACCTTGACTGGGTGCTACTAATCAATGCTTCCAGTAACTTCTATGCAAACAGGCAATTAGTCAATGCACTGAGTCAGAAATGACCAATCTCTCAGGAATTAATAAATATAATTTTATAATTTTATAAATTTATAATAATTTTATAAATATATGTATATATTATATAATTTTATTATATATTAAATATATAATATTTATTTTATTTTAACCAAGTGAACTTTGTTAAACCAAGATAAAACAATTTCAGTTGAAAGGTTTGGAAAGTCCCAAAATTCCAGTGAGGGTAACCTAGATTTGCTGTCTGAAGAGAAGATTGGAATGTAATTATAATTTATTAAATTGCACCTTAATAAGGAAAGACTATATAATTAAACAGGGTAGGTCATTGTAAAGCAGTGGCTCTTAATGAGTGATTCCCGCAACCAGGATTATCAACTTCACCCAGAAGTTATGAACTATTTGTTGTGAGACTGACATAGAATTTCAAGAAGGGTGTATTGTCAAAGAAGTCCTTAATGTATTTCCTGTTCTATGTGAAACAACACTACCTTTATCAAAAATAAGGAAAAGAATAATTGTCAACTCCACCTCTTTGGTAAACATGGAACATGCCTTCTATTTCTGTGAGGAGAAAGGAATAAGAGCCAGCTTCCCTTTGAGACATAATACATACAAGGAAGGAACTTAGGGAGACATGAAAATTTAGTTGATTCTGAAGTTCTTCCGCTCTCTTTAATACCATGTTTATTATTTTAAAATTGTAAGTTGATATATTGGTTGGTTGGTGCATGTACAATTGGAAGAAAAAGTAAAAGTATCTAAAAGTTTAGTGTAAGGAACATACTACAATATATTTGATGGAAGAAGAACATTGAAATTAAAAGGCAACCATGGACATTGTTATATATCAAGTTATATTTATAATGTAGCACTCATCCAGCACCATTTTTATATGTCTGGCAAGCAAGTGCTAGTCTTTCATTCAAATGTATATGTATATTTATATTGAGGACCTACTATATCTCACATGTGCTGATGAATTGCATTGGGAAATCCTAACATCATGGAAAGTATAGATCTCCATTACCTTAAAACAATGTGGGCAGATTTTATATTATTTTTTTCCTTTTTTTAAAAATAGTTTATTGTCAAATTGGTTTCCATATAACATGCAGTGCTCTTGTCCACAAGTGCCCCCCTCCATTACCACCACTTCTTTTCCCCCTCCCCCTCCCCCTTCAACCCTCGGTTCATATTCAGTATTCAATAGTCTCTCAGGTTTTGCGTCCCTCTCTCTCCCCAACTCTCCTTCCCCCTTCCCCTCCCCATGGTCCTCCATTAGGTTTCTCCTGCTCTCCTGTTAGACCTATGAGTGCAAACATATGGTATCTGTCCTTCTCTGCCTGACTTATTTCGCTTAGCATGACACCCTCGAGGTCCATCCACTTTGCTACAAATGGCCAGATTTCATTCTTTCTCATTGCCATGTAATACTCCATTGTGTGTGTGTGTATATATATATATATGTATACCACATCTTCTTGATCCACTCATCAGGTGATGGACATTTAGGCTCTTTCCATGTTTTGGCTATTGTTGACAGTGCTGCTATGAACATTGGGGCACATGTGCCCCTATGTGGCAGCACTTCTGTATCCTTTGAATAAATCCCTAGCAGTGCTATTGCTGGGTCATAGGGGAGTTCTATTGATAGTTTTTTGAGGAACCTCCACACTGTTTTCCAGAGCAGCTGTACCAGTTTACATTCCCACCAACAGTGTAGGAGGGTTTCTAAATATAAAGAACTCCGTTGCTATAGGTCATTTGATTCAACTTTTTAAAAAGAAATTTTAACATTTATTCATTTTTGAGAGACAGAGAGAAACAGAGCATGAGTGGGGGAGGGATAGAGAGGGAAGGAGACACAAAATCTGAAGCAGGCTCCAGGCTCTGAGCTGTCACACAGAGCCCTATGGGGGGCTCGATCTCCCGAACCGCGAGATCATGACCTGAGGCGAAGTCAGATGCTTAACCAACTGAGTCACCCAGGTGCCCCTGATTCAATCTTTTTATTGGCAACTTGAAGATATGAGTTAGGGTGTGACTTGCCAAATTTCAGGTTGAACTACAGCTTGCAAGGATAAAGAATAAGCTAAAGTTAAGAAGAAAGTGATCAATGAGATGAAGCCAACCCACTCTATAAGAAAGAAAGAAAGAAAGAAAGAAAGAAAGAAAGAAAGAAAGAAAGAAAGAAAGAAAGAAAGGAGGGAAGGAGGGAAGGAGGGAAGGAGGGAAGGAAGTAATGAAGGAAAAAGAAAGAAAAGAAAGGAAGGAAAAGAAAGAAAAGAAGGGGGAAAGAAGGAAGGGAAAGGAAGGAAGGAAGAAAACAATAGAAAGCAAAAGACTTTGGTTCTGGAATACTCTTGGGTCACTGAATCAAGGTTAGCAGAAGGTAGCTGAGAAACTAAATTAATTTCCATCTCCTCTGGTGGAATACAGAAGGTGTTAACCCATTCTGCCTACTATGAAGAAGCCATTTGGAGAAATGAGAAACTAAGAATCTCTAGAGAATGATGACCCACAACTGCTCCCATTTTCTGAACTCACACATCATACAATTACTTATCTGAGCGGCAGTTTTTCTAAGTGTCAATATTTTTTTTACCCAATTATCTCACAGTCTTTTGATATCACAACATAATATTTTTAATACTATATGACAGTTAAAAATGTTATATAAACATTGGATATCACTATAATTCTGCTCAGACTACATGAGGAGCATTATTTTCTAATGTATAATTCTGAATACGAACCTTCAGTAAAAGACGATTTAGAGGAAAAGTCCCTGAAATGATGACTTATTATAAACTCTTGAAACAATAAGAAAAAAAATTGAGGTTGTGAGAATATGATACCATCCTTAAATCTCATTAAATTCCATTCCCTGGGCTATTAATTTTGAGTGTGCTAACTTATCAAGTCCAATCACCATATACACTGCTACCAAACCATACTTCCTAGAGCATACTTATAGTTTTACCTTCTGCCTAAAAATCTTCCAAAAGATGCTCTTTCTTATCAATTAAAGCATTTAGTTGAAAGGCTATGACCTTCTAAATTGGCTAAGGAACTCTATTCCCAACCATGTTCCTTCCCTTCCTTTCCCAGAGTAGGATAATATAACTATTGCAAGCCTGTAGAAGATTCCATGGTAAGAATAAATATAGTTCCCTCTTGCTGTCATATCCCAAGGCTATTCCAGATCATCTATAATAGGAAGGATGTGATGTTTTATTTTCCTCTTTAAGGCACCAATATCACCAGTATATGGGACATAACTTGCATTTAACGCATATCTGCTAATTCCAATATATGTAGCTGATAGCCTAAAAATTTCAATTCTTATTCATTAGAGTGTATGATTATGACTTCAAAATATTTGCTTGTATGACTTCAAAATATTTGCTTGCTAATTAACTGCATAATGTATTAGTATTCTTTTGCTGCAAAGATAAGAAAACCCAATCCAAAATGACATACACTACAGGGGATTTTCTTAATTGTATGACTAAAAATAAAAACCAAAAGGGGGCACGCTGCTGGAGTCAAAGGTTTTCAGTGTCCTTAAGTCATTGGGGACCAAGGAGCAATGAATGGGGCAATATCATCTAATTATTATGTATGTATAGTCACAGCTCCTACAAAGTAGGCTTGGCATTAGCAAAGTAGGCTGTCTGTGAATATATGGCCCACCCATTCTTCTAAATTATTTTTAAGAATCATATTACATTTTAAACTGCATCTTATCTTCAATGATAGTGGCCAAATTATAATGAGTATGTCAGCCTCTATTCCGATTAAGTCCTAAAAATTTCACATAATTGGGAGGGACACATTAGTTGCTCAAAGGAAAGGTGTTTCCTACTGAAGCTATACATACTAAGTAAAATGAATAATCATAAGAAATTTTTTGTTGTTTTTTGTTTGCTTCGCTTTGGACTCCTCATCATTTCATTCACTCAATACTTATTTAATACTTACTATGTGTCAGGGAATGTTACCCATGCTAAAAATTTATAACAAACATACAAAACTCCTTGCCCTTATATTCTAGTGGAGGAAGACAAATATGAGGATAAATTAGGAAAATATACAATATAATTCATAGTAATAGGCCCAAAGTTGAGTGAGCAAGGTGGAAAATACTGGAAAATGGGATCAGAGGAGTAAAGGGTGGGAAGCAAATCATGTAGGGCCTCTTGGCCTGTTGTAAGAACTGTGGCTTATTTTCAGAGTGAGACGGAAAGTGCTGGAACAGCTACTAAGGAAGCTGCCAGAGGGTTTCAATAGAAGAATGGCATAGTTCGATTGATGTTTTAACAAAATTTTCTACTGCTCTGAGGTTGGACTAAATGTGGATAGTTAGGAAGCTCTTGTAAATATTAAGGACAAGAGATGACGATACTTAAGGCCAAAATGGGTTCTGTGCAATGGTGAGAAAGTGTATGATCCTGGGTATACTTTGAATGGAAGGTTTATCAAGATTTGCTGATGGATCTGATGTGGGAGTAAGAGAGAGAGAAGAATCAAGAGTATGAGGTTTGGAACTGAACAACTAGAATTAGGGGATTGCTATTTCATGGGATGGAGAAGATTCAGGATGATCATGTTCACTGGAAAGATCAGGAGTTTAATTTTGGAAATGTTGTGCATGCCTTTAGATACCAAGTAGAGATGTTGAGTATATATTTGGTTATTTGAATATGGAGGTCAGAGGAGAGCTCCAGAGTGGCATATAAAGTTGGGAATCCTCAGCATATAAATATAGGTATTTAAAGACACTAGATTTGATAAAATCATAGAGAGAATGTAAATAAGAAAGAGAAAATGTCTGAAGATAGCCCTGGGGTACTAAACAGTAACAGTTCTGAGAAACAAATGAAGAGTAGCCTTTGAGGTATGAATTAATTGTACTTCACTAGAAGCCATGTGAAAAAAATAATGGTTTAATGATCAGAGATAAGCTGTCAATACATCAAATAAGAGAGGAGGACCAACAATTGAGCCATTGATCCCCTTGAGAAAGACAGTTTTCATGGAGTCATAGAGGCAAAATTTTGATTAGAGGCAGTTCAACAAAGAATTTAAAAGTGTGATTATAAGAGGGACAACCATGACCATAGCTTTCCAACTACATATCCAGATAGCACATCATCTAAAGGAGGGAAAAGTAAGTAATATCTTTATATGGGCATGTAAGCATTTATCCTGAGGTTCATATGAACTGGGCTAGCTTAAGTCACACACTTTTTTCAATCACTATGGAATAAAGTGGCTTGAGTAGTTTCTGAATTAGTTTAGCTGAAGCTCTATGTACCTTCTCCCCTTGTCAGGAGCCAGGTGTGGGGTCATATTTCTCTGAACCACAAGAGTCCTAAAGTAGATATGAGTCCCCATGGGAAGAAGGAAGGCAAACATGATTTTGGAAGGTATTCAAAAATCGTTCACTAAACTGATGTCTTTCATAAATCTTAGTCATAACAATACAATATAAAACAAAACTGGGAATACCTACACCAAAATGTTTGCTGATGCTTGCTTTAAGCATGCATCAAAGAAAATGTGTTTCCTTTAGTTCAATCAAATGAAATATATGAACAGAATTAAATTTTCAGCATGAAATATTTTGGACATAAATATGTACAGATGGTTATCAACAAACTATAATTGTTCAATTGTTTTGGAATATAAATATCAGATGTGTAGAACAACTCTTAATGCACTCATTGCTTGTTAAAAACTAAAGACTGCCCCCTGCCCATTAAATAGTTCATAACCTGGAACATGAAAATATACTTTTATTTAATTTCCCATATCTTATTAGATGTTTTATATGAATGCTTTTTCTTTAAAATGTCTGATGATAGGTTGAGTTATAATCCTAGTAAACAGGTAATTTGATTAAGTGTATTCATTTCACTTGATAATGTGTCACTAGAATATCAATTCCTATACCTTTTGATTTATTTCAATTTTAGTTAGTTAACATACAGTGCAATATTGATTTCAAAAGTAGAATTCAGTGATTCCTCACTTACATACAGCACCCAGTGCTCATCACAAGTGCCCTCCTTAATACCCATCACTTATCTAGTTCATCTCCTGCCCACCTCCCTCCATCAACCCTCAGTTTGTCCTCCATCATTAATTTTTAAATGAAAAAGAGTCATGAATACAAACTAGTTTTTGAACTTATTTTCTTCTATCTCTTTACTGCATAAACATACAGTTTTCCCAAGTCACTAAGAAAACATGAAAATTCCTGTTAGTTTATTTTGCAGAACAAATGATATCTGTTTGCCTTAATCTTTCCTATGCATGCCTTAATCTTTTTTATGCAGGTTATCCAGGACATTCTGGACTGTGAATGAAAAGGAAGAAGACAAAAAGATGGAAGCAGAGAAGGTAGAGGAAAGAGAAGAGGAGGAAGCAGAGGACAAGAAGCAGGAGCCCCGGTTAATTTGGGTAATCGTTACACAAGTAGATGCCTTTCCTCTACTGTATGCTGCAAATCCTCCCACAGCAATGCCTATGTTCATTAAACTTAGCTAAAAAATACAAATAGTGTACATATATTACTTTTTTTACCTGAATAAATAAGATAGTGAATAATAGCCACTAAATGCTTGACCAGAGTCCTCGAAAGAGGAAAAAACCTTTGAAAAACTACTCTGTTTCAGGCACTTTCTTATTTTTTTTTACTTTCTTATTTTAGCCCCACAATCAAATTGGGAAACAGGCCATCTTCTGGTAATCAGAAAAGTAGAAATTAGACATTTTTAGTACCATGCCTGATTTTGTGTGCCTTTTAAGTTGGAACTGGAATTTGATTCCAGTTTCTTGCTTTCAATTCCTTTAATTATTTTTTCCCATTATGGTGCTTCTCAAATGAGAAAGAAACCATTAGGGCGGGTGCTATTTTTCTCTATTACATGTCTGATTATGACAAGAAGTAGTTAGAATAAATAATGCAAAATGCCTGACTTGCATTTATTTTTAAAAGCAAAAGTTTTGTTCTTATTACAAATTTCTTTTGTACACTGATGCATTCTGATCTAACTTGGCTTCCTAATCCTTACATTTTGCCCAAAAAGGCAACTGAGATAGGAACTTTACAGCAGTTTGTTTTGTCTTAGCCGATAATTCATATGTACGATAATATTATTAATGAATTAGATATTCATTGCATAAAATTGCTTACATCTGAATTTCATGGTCTCAAAGGGAATGTTTTAAATTGTCAAATTTCTCTTTTTCTCTCTCTTTTAAATTTTAAAATGAGTTTTTACATTCAACGAGATGATTTTTTTTTAATTCATCAAATGGTTAACATTAACCTAAAGGGAGAAAACAAGTATCTTGGGTCAGGTTTCCTAGAAGGGGAGCCAAAAGGGGAAATTCTGATTCAGGTGATTGGTTGGGGGATGTTCTCAGAGGGAGAGTAAGGAAAACAGGATAGGGGAGGGATAAACAAGAATTTGGTTTCTACTGGAGACTAACTTCATTCTGATCATACTGCAAGCACACTCTAGGCATAAATTGCATGTCAAAATTAATCCTACCTTGAAATAAGGGAAAAGGCCTTTTTATAGAGGTGTCATTGGCTCCTGAGTTGTCCTAAATGTTGGGACGTGCATAACATCCTAGGGCAAAAGCAAGTACAGTTGTTCTGAAAAGAGGGCTACTGAGCCACTAACCATGCACACGTAAATTAACATTCACCCCAGTCTGGCCATACCTAAGGATCTGAGGCAACAAGAAATTAAGAGACACTGGGAGAAAAATACTTACAACATTCCATCAACATGGAAAAAAGAAAGACAAGAAATGAAAGCAGAATGAAAGATCAGCATGCTATTGAAGTACCGTGAGTGAGCAATAATGTGAGCAGTTTATAAACGGCCTTCCACAAATATTGTGTTGGAACTACTTATGTGTTAACCAATCAGTTCATTAATTCCGGTGGGAAGATAATTTAGGGGAGAGACAGGAATACAAATCTTGTGGTGGGATAGAAAATAAAAGTAACAAAGAACTGAGTGGGCTTGCTTTTGGCTTTGTACTGACCAAATATTGTACAAAAAAGTACATAAAGGCCCGGTCATTAATCTCAAGGATCTTACTGTTTTAAGTGTTCTAATAGAAGGGTAAGGTAAATACAGGCCAGAGAAAGAAATTCTAACTCTGCTCAGGGAGCTTAGGGAAGATGCTACAACTAATACTTATAGTTAATGCTCCTGCCCTCTATGGCCATTAGCAATCCAAGTCTTCCTAATCAATCACATTAGAGTTCCCTTCAAATTGTACTTATTGGAATTCTTTTACTGTCCATGTATCTTTGTTATAAATATTACATTGAATGCAAATCTAGACCAAGTATACCCATTACGTTTGCTCTTCAGTTGGACTTAATAGAAAACATCTATGAGTTTTAAGCCATTTCTTCTACCTCTACTTTCCTATGTATACAGTTGCTTTCCTTATCATTTCCAACATTCTCAATAACCTTTATCAAAATTTTAATACTTAGAAATCTTAATCTCCAGTGGAAAGTAAGCAGCAGCCAACTTGAACCATTGCACCATAATTCTTTATATTGGCAAATTTATGAATATATTTCTAGAAGCATGTTTTTCATAGTACAACTTTTAGTAAATCATGAAACGTGCTTACTAGCAGACTCAAATTTATCATTAGTGTCTCTGCAATAAGGCAAAAGCAGACAAACCTATATCTAGTAATAATGTGTCAGTGTTTTATCTTTTTTAGGAAAAAGCTTAGATATCCAATGAATTTAACCCAATTTATTATTTAACTTAGCAAAACTTCAAGGTTTCAGGTTACCAAAGATTTTGGAAAAATTTTAAACCATTTTTACTAATTCAAACTATCTACTCTTAACAATTACCCATGAATATTACATGAATCAGACAAAATAAACCATTATTTTAAGTTATCTTTGCTGATATATTGCAACAGAAATAATATGTTTATTTGACCTTTAGTAAAGCTTGGTAAAATAAAAGTTTTATATTTAATGTTGTTAACTCTAAAGACATGGCTATTTTAATTAGACCAACAACCTTGAATTTCAATTTATCAAGGTTATCCCAGAGCACATGGACTTGAAAAACATTTGAGTTAGTTCTTATCTTTCTGAGTTTAGAATGCCCCCCCCCTTTTTTTTCACAAGTGCTTGCCTTTAAACCAATTAAATAGAGCTCCTTTACAAGTTAGTTTTAGCAATACCATCTGGAGCTGGAGAAAATACCTCACATTTATAACACATATGGACACATAAACACAAACAAGATGCAAACAAGATCTAGTCTTTGTTTCACTACTATTTGTGGAGAGGACCTTAAAGACCCAATATCCAAAATCTTTCCTTTCTTAAATAAATCTAATTGCAAGATAGCATTCTAATTTAGAAATCCATTAGTTATTATCCATTTTTCAGTTAAAACATGGCCAGGTTTATCCAAATATACCAAATAAACCAGATGAGGCCCAGAGTGCCTACCTGTGAGTGTCAGGTTTTCCCCAAAAGTTGGGGGCTCTACTGACTGAACCAAAAGGATCCCCAGTTTTTGGTTGCTCAGTCTTAATAGCCAGCTTTCTTTAACAGTGTATTCAAGAAAACTAATTCAGACATGTCAAAAGAACTCCATTTGGGCCATCTGAGATTCAATTTATCCTTAGATATATTTTCTCATAGAAGTAGCCCTTGCAAGAATGGGGTCCCTATGTGTTGTACCTGTAGCCTGCTGGAGTTTCCTGGGGGTGGGTGGTAGTTTTCCTGACACATAGACAATGTAATAGAATAGAGAACCCAGAACTGGACCCACAAGTGTATGGCCAATTAATCTTAGACAAAGTAGGAAAGAGTATCCAATGGAAAAAAGACAGCCTCTTCAACAGATGGTGCTGGGAGAACTGGACAGCACATGCAAAAGAATGAAACTATAACACTTTCTTATACCATATACGAAAATAAACTCAAAATGGATGAAGGACCTGAATGTGAGATAGGAAACCATCAAAACCCCGGAGGAGAAAGCAGGGAACAACCTTCTTGACCTTAACCACAGCAATTTCTTACTCGACACATCCCCAAAGGCAAGGGAATCAAGAGCAAAAATGAACTATTGGGACTTCATCAAGATAAAAAGCTTCTGCACGGCAAAGGAAACAATCAACAGAACTAAAAGGCAACTGATGGAATGGGAAAAGATAGTTACACATGACATATTGGATAAAGGGCTAGTATCCAAAATCTATAAGGAACTCACCAAACTCCACACCTGAAAAACAAATAATCCAGTGAAGAAATGAGTAGAAGACATGAACAAACTCTTCACCAAAGAGGACATCCAGATGGCCAATAGACACATGAAACGATGCTCAGCATCACTCATCACCAGGGAAACACAAATCAAAACCACACTGAGATACCACCGCACGCTGGTCAGAGCGGCTAAAATGAACAAATCAGGAGACTATAGATGCTGGCGAGGATGTGGAGAAACGGGCACCCTCCTACACTGTTGGTGGGAATGCAAACTGGTGCAGCCGCTCTGGAAAACAGTATGGAGGTTCCTCAAAAAATTAACAATAGAACTCCCCTATGACCCAGCAATAGCACTGCTAGGAATTTTCCCAAGCGATACAGGAGTGCTGATGCATAGGGGCACATGCACCCTAATGTTCATAGCACTGTCAACAATAACCAAATCATGGAGAGAGCCTAAATGTCCAACAACTGACAAATGGATCAAGAAGATGTGGTTTATATATACAAGGTGGATGGAATTTGGGGGTGTTATGCTAAGTGAAATATGTCAGTCAGAGAAGGACAGACACCATATGTTTTCACTCATATTTGGAACAGGAGAAACTTAACAGAAAACCATGGGGGAGGGGAAGGGGAAGGAATAGTTAAGGACAGGGAGGGAGGAAAACCATAAGAGACTCTTAAATATTGAGAACAAACTGAAGGTTGATGGGGATGGGGGAGAGGGGAAAATGAGTGATGGGCATGGAGGAGGGCACTTGTTGGGATGAGCACTGGGTGTTATATAGAAACCAACCTGACAATAAACTATAATTTAAAAAACTTGAAAAAAATAAATAAAGTAGGATTCTCTATTTCTTTTAGTTTCAGCTTTGGAATAAGTTTGAATAAAATCTACTGATGGTACATGCAGTGGATTGAGAGGGTGCTATTTTTGAAGATCACTTCTAAAGGGCTGCAGTACATTATCTTGTGTCTGGGTTTGTCCCAGTGAGGTCTAAGACTATCCATGGGGACTGGGAGCAGGCATCTAATTAACTTTTTGCCCCTTTGCCTTCAGCAGATGCAGTGTTACTTCTATGTGTTGTTATTATCTGAAGGGTTTGTGTGTTTGTCCTCTGTCTATGAAAACGTCACTGCTTCACTCTTGTTTCCTCTTGTGGGTGGATTTTCAATCTAATCTTTTGTATCTACTCTGGTTCTTTGAATTCACCCAGCTGGCAGTTAGAAACCTCTCTTTTGTTTCCAGAAGGTGGCGCTATAGCTCAAGTTGGTCGTTTGTCCTCTGTCCACCAACAATTGCCTATTTTCTCTTCTCCTTCTCACAACTCACTCAGGAGCAGGCACAAGGACTCAGCAGCGAATGGGAACTAGGTATAAGTTTAGCATTCAGTGCATTGAGGATGCACTTGGACCTGCTAGGGAGATCTCCAGGGTGTCACCCCAAGACGGTCTGCTGAACACAATCCCTTTAACACCATTTGAAATTCCTATCTGTGCCTTCCGACTGTCCTCCTCACCCTGCACCCCTGACCAGGGGTAGAGCTCTTAACTTCCTACTCCAGGTGTTTGTGGGGAGAAATCGGTTTCTCCAGCCACATCCTGTTTATCTGGGGTAGCGGACTGTCTGGCACCACTTCCCTGCAGGAGAGATCGCCTTTGCTGGATAAATCAGCCCCGACACAGTGTTTCCTAGAGGGGCCAAATTCCTATTCCTTTCCATTTTTTTTCTTGAATCAATAGCTTTTACTTTTTTTTAATATAACACAATTTATTTTTTTAACATATGCAATTATTTTCCATCATTTACAATACAGTAGTTACCGTGACACTCCAAACAGAAAAGCAAAGTAAAAAATCAAAACACCAACTTCTATTTCATGTAATTAGACTTATACAGAAATTAGAAGGTTAAGTAACAACTAGTTAATCACCTAATTTCACAGCTATCGGAAGTGGCAATTGTTATATAGCAGCTTATCTATGATACATTCAAGATAAATGATACAGTTTATTACTTGCCCATAAGCTAAAACACAGCCTGCTTAATACCTTTCCTTAAATTCCACCTTTATACTACAATATACTTGAGGTCCATGCAAAAAAGTAGCTACCTTTTATATAGGAAATGGATGATTAAGTCTTTGGTGTTGTAAAAGCAACTTCATTTAAACATAACCACCACCATCACCAAAAAAAGAAGGGGGGAGGGAAGTAAAGAAAATAATAAGGGAAAAACCCAAGACACACTTCCTAGGGGGAAAAAAACCAGCATGTAATTTCTGTCCCTGATGGAATGTATTAAATAAGCAAACACCAACAAGCAAAACAAGTACTACAATGTAAAAATATTTAAAAAAAGAAAACCCTCTCACATGCATAAATGAAAGATTGCACACAAAGAACTCACATCTCTTCAGGCTTCAGTAGTAAATATTCTGCTACTATGTATTAAATACTGCATGATTTGCCCAAGCTAAGATGAAACCACATCATGAATCAATAAGCATTTTGCATTTTCTTTCATTATCTACTCAAAGTCATGCCTACTGCACCTCTAAACATTTCATTAAATCCAATTATACAGCAAACACTCCCCAAAATAAACTCAGATTGTATTGCAGTTTCACTTAACAGTGTATAAAATGCTGTGTTGTGACAGGTATCAACTATCCATTAGATACTGAATCAATTTTTCTTAAGCACTACTCACTGCTTGCTTTTCTTGAAGCTAGATCACCCTCCAGTGGTGTGCTGGAGTCTCCTAGAGGAAGTCTGGACTTCTGCAGGTTCTCTCTTGGGCCTGAGTGCCTGCCCCCAGCGTAAAAGTCATCTGATTTTTTTCTCCAGCAGCAGCAAGAGGGGTCTAGACAGTTTTGCTGGCTCCTCCGGTTCCACAGTCTTTTCAGAGGTTTGCTGTGTTTTACGAGCAGCACTGGTAGGTGAAATTCCTAGTGGACTCTTGGAGTCAAGTACTAGGTTCTAAAATACCACAAAGTCGCTTTTATTCAGGTATGGATGCCTAATCCGGTTTTTTTGGAAGGGAGAGAAAAAGGGGCACCTGGGTGGCTCAGGTCATTATCTCAAGGTTTGTGGGGTGGAGCTGGCTTCGGGTTTTGTGCAAACAGTGTGGAGCCTGCTTTGGATTCTCTGTCTCCCTCTTTCTCAAAAATAAGTAAACATTATAAATATAAAGTATAAATTATAAATAAATTATCAATTAATAAAAATTTAAAAGTTTAGAAAAATACAAGGGATAAAAAGAAAACGTCTTACACTGCCCTATTGCTGTCACTCCTACATATTCTTTATATTCTTCATAGTATCTTGCTTAGTCTAGTGTTACTAACAAATTATTTAAAAAATAGTGAAATATAATACTAATCACTAGGAGCCTACAATATTGCAAGCACTGGGTCTTGTTAAGGAATGAACTTATTTAATAATAATGAACTTGTTAGTAACCTTACCATCTCATGGCTATTAATATTATTCCATTTTGTAGATGAGGAAATTGAGGCACAAAGAGGCTATGTCTCTTGCTCAAATTTTCTCAGCTAGTGAGTAGTGAAGGGGATATGAACGAGGGTGACGACCTCCCGAGCACACCCCCTAACATGTGGCTGCCTTTTCAGTCTAGATCAATGCAATATTGGAGGCAAGTCATGAGCATGAGAAATTAAGTTTTCTGAAAAAAAATGTATTACATATATAAAGCTCATCTTTTCCCTTTTGATTTATATGGAAGATCTTTTCTTTCAGTAAGTTATGATAATACATTTCTAGAAAGTTATTGGAACATTTTACTTCAATATGGTGGCATTTGGTAATAAAAACAAGGTAAAAATTAATGTCCTATGTTCATTAAACCTCATATTAGAAGGTATGATCAAATTAATAATGGAAAATGTGGGATTTTGTAACTGTATTATATGTCTTAGATTACATAAAGGCAATTTACTAAAAGCTGAGTGATCAGTTTGAGATCCCATGAAATGCTATTGAGAAAAAAGAAATACATAAATCTCTACCTTAGCTAAATAGTGTTACACTGTATAGACCATTGCAGTAAAACATAACCCTTCCTAACCCTTTATTATGAACATTGTTAAACTTCACTGTAAGAAAACAGCAATTATTAACAAAGTTCCTCTTTAGAATTAAATAATGGCTTTTTTGTACTGAAGCAGATGATAAGATCTTTTAGGATGTTTTTTTCCAAATACATTACGTACCACCTTGCACAACTCAGAGTAACCAAACAGGAAAAAGAGGCATTTGGTGTTCTACATGTATATTGCTGTGCTGAAGATCAAAGTATGTTCCTTCCCTTTTGGGCATAAAACATCTTATTTTTCCCATCTACTTAGGTAAAACATTTGCTGCCTTATTTAACAAAAAGAGCTATTCCTTTTACTAAAAGGAAAACCTTTAGTAACCTTTAATTTAATTCTCACCTTTACTACTAGAAGCAGGGAGTATAAATTATTAGGATTGTAAAATTTTTCTCAGCATTGCTTTAGTTCAGTATGCCTGCCAAAGAACTTGAAAGATAGATCATACATGGAATAGTGTGCTTAGAGGCACCTGGGTGGCTCAGTCTGTTGAGCGTCCCACTCTTGGTTTTGGCTCAGGTCATGATCTCATGGTTCATGAGTTCAAGCCCGGGTTGAACTCCATGCTGCTGGTGCAGAAGGAGCCTGCTTGAGATTCTTTCTTTCCCTCTCTCTCTGCTCCTCCCATCTCTCTCTCTCTCTGTCTCAAAATAAATGAATAAAATAGTTTTAAAAAATAGTGTGTTTATATTTGGCATAACACTTTTTAATAGGAGTTATAGATAAATTGGAGGGTATTCAGAACAAAGCTACTAGGGTGATGAGAATATTCAAAACTACAAAACTACATTGTACATAAATTGATTGAAGCAGGCTGGCTATCCAACTTTTCAGACAGGAACCCTAACAGGACAATGATAGCCAACTTTAATTGTTAAAGATCACAAAAAAGAATTAAAACAAAATTTAATGGGAAAAAAATTTAAAGGTGTTCAAGAAATAGTTTTTAAAATAAAAGTAGAAACTATTATAAAAGTGCCACTTGGAAATGTTTAATAACATAATAATAACAGAGAATTATCTGAAGGACTCTTTAGACGTAGTCACGGCTAGCACTTTGCTGAATAACCTTGCATATCTGTGACTGGCTTTTTTCAGTGGTACATTAAAGATTATTATGACCAAAAGAAGTTTTTAAAAATAAGTGATTGTTTTTCATCGATGTAGAGTAAAAATTTTTATAATTTCTTTGGATTTGGATGTTGTTGACCCCAGGGTCACATGATTTGCAGGTGGACAACATAGTGAGTCTACTTCTCCGTACATCATGCTGTGCTCACAAGTACAGCACCTGTCACTGTTCAAGGCTATCACTGTGACATCATTGACTGCACTCCCTGTGCTAGACCTTTACTTCCGTGACTTACTCACTCCAGCAGTGGATGCCTATACCTCCCACGCCCCTTCCCTCAGTTTTCCCGTCCCACCCCCCCAACCCCACCACCTTTCCCTCGGGCAACCATCAGTTTGTTCCCTGTATTTATTGGTCTGGTTCTGCTTTTTGTGAAAAACAATGTTTTAAAATTATTTTTAACACTTATTTGTTTTTGAGAGATAGAGAGCACGATCATGGAAGGGCAGAGAGAGGGAGACACAGAATCTGAGGCAGCTCCAGGCTCTGAGTTGTCAGCACAGAGCCTGACACAGGCCTCAACCCAAGAACCGTGAGATCATGAATGACCTGAGCCAATATCCAACGCTTAACCAACCCCGAAAAACAATGTTTTAAGCTAGCTTCCTTACAGTTAAGAGTTGTTCGTCGGTGATATGCATTATTACAGGTTGAAGTTTTACTTTCCCTGTGGAGAATGGGCTCAGGGGTCCATGAGGTCCGAGTACAAACTTTGGCTCTGTCACTTAGTAGTTTTGTGGCCTTCAGTTCACCAACGACTTAACTCAGAGCTCCTTTTTCCTTATCTATAAAGAGGCAGTGGCAATACATATCTTGCAGGGATTTTCTAAACAGTAAATATGATAGGTTATATTAAGTACAAAGCCTAGTTCATAGGACATAATAGATTCTCACTGAAAGCAAATGTATTCAATAAAGAATTAAGAAATATTCTGTGAGATGCGAGTCCCCAAAATTCTTAGGGACCTTAACTACAAATCTGTCTTCTGCTTGCCTACCTTTGATATACTGTAAAGGCGGTGGAACACCATTTCCTTCTTCTATGTATATTTAAGTCCTACCAATCTACCTTGAAATTGTCTTCGTGGTTCCAATCTTCAGAAATCTCTCTCTCCTTTATCTGAACTTCTGTGACTCTTGTGCATTCCATTCACATGGCGCAACCCTGTATTCCTTAGTGTTGTCACTGATTCCATCCCTCGAATATTCCATTGCCAGTAGAAACATCGGGGAAATCTCGAAGACCCCATAATAAAGAAGAAAGCCACATGGAGACTTCTCCCATCATGGTGATAATGGGCTTTGCAGCAATTAACATCCATTCTGCTTCTTTATGTGGCGATGTCTACCTCACAGAGGAAGACAGTCTCAGAATCTGCCCTCATATATGTATTTCCCCCTTCTGCTTCTGAGTCCTTTTTCCTACTGCAGGCATTTTGATCTTGGCAATGATAACAGAACTAAAAATGAAATGGTAAGTTCAGCTGTCATTTGAGACTGGTGGTGACTGAGGTAGTCATGCGGGGCAAAGTTAAGCCAAAGTAGAGATGAGGTTTCGCTTTAAGTACTTCTATTGTATTAGCTGCTTTTTCTCAGTAAGGGAGGGGAAAGGCAAACGTATAGAAACTAACTGACTATACAGTCTCAGGGTCAGGCTTCGTTGGATTTAGCCCCCTAAATAAAAGCCAGGGAATGTATGAAACAGAAAGTTCGTGGTGTTCTCCCCGATGTGGCCACCTCCCCCACCACTCACATACTTACAAACACACTCTGCCAACTACATCACTTGATTCTTCCCTCACAGCTGCGTTTCATTGGAAGCAGGCCCCTGAAAAAGAACTGTGGGCTATTTTAACCACATATGTTGAAAGTTCCAACTAGCCTTCTATTAATCCTTAGACACTGCATTCACACATAAATATATACACCAGAGTCTCTGCTAGCATAGGACACTATTCCTTTTTATGGTTTGTAGAGTGGAATGTGAGCTGGATTTGGGTACCCTGTTTGCTACCCTTGCCCCTTTGTACAATCCACTCTGACCACATACACACACACACATATACACACTGCGCTAAATAAGTGGCACCCGAGATATACTGGGAATTAAGTTTATTTCTGCTATTGTGAACCTTACTGGAACAGCATAGGGGGACTTATTTGATCTTATAAAGCCGTGGGTTATGTGAACTCTGTATCTGTTATGTCTGTATGTCTATTAAGTGGTTTAAGACTATTACCTCAAGGCGCCTGGGTGGCTCAGTTGGTTAAGCATCTGACTTTTGGTTTTGGCTCAGGGTACGATGTCATGATTCGTGGAATTAAGCCCCGCATTGGGCTCTGCACTGACTGTGTGGAGCTTGTTTGGGATTCTGTCTCTCTGCCCTTCCCTGCTTGCAGGCACACTCTTTGTCTCTCTGAAGAAATAAACATTTAAAAAATTCTAAAAAAAAAAAAAAAAGACTATTATGTCCACGTATGTAGTGAGCTTTGAATAATAGAATATATAAAAAAATAAATGGGCTTTCCCTAAGATAATAGAGTTTTGATAACTAATACTTTAATTCAAGGAGCAGGATTTTATTTGCCTTTTCTTTCATTTTAGCCAGTCCCTACATGCACGTGGATAAATATGCAAATTGTGCCTATTTAATCAGAAAACATAGATTTGGTACAGGAAATATGAAGAAAATTGCATAGCTTGCTGCAAATACCCTTCAGAAATCAAATAAAACACCCTTTAATAGAAATGTTTTGCCTTTAAAAGTGTACAAAGTGACTCCACTTGAAAACAAAGTGACTATAAAAATTTCATTGTCTCCTTTTAGATGATCTCACACGTTGTAAAAAAGTCTTCAATTGAGTATGCACTCTTTCATCAATTGACACTGATAACATCTGAATAAAGGAAATCAAGCAATAAAAATAGTAAATCCAGTAACTGTGGACAATTGATTCCCAAACACTACGTATTCACTCTGTTATTTGTGGCTTTTTTGATTGTCTCCATTTCAAGCATTGTTATAGTAAATATTTTTACACGCCCTTATAAACGTGAGCCAGAATGCTCTAGGACTGTAATTGCCGGGCAAAAGATAATTTGCATTTTCAACTTTACTGGAAATTGCCTAATTACTCTTCGAACTAGTAGAACCAGTTTACCACATTCCCAGCAACAGAGAAGAGGAATTCTAGTTTCTCCGTATCCTTAAAACACTCAGTGTAATTGCATTTTCAAAACATTTGCAAATATGATCCTCTATTATGGTTTTAATTTTTATTCCTTTAATTATTAGTAAGAATGCAAATATTTCCATGTGACTTGGACATTTGACAATTTTTCCTTAGTGTACTGCCTACGGTCGTTGTCTATTTATGGTAACAGTTGGGGGAGGCATTTTTTTCTTAATAATTTATAGGAGTTCTTTATATATTCTATATAGTAAGTTATGTGCTTTGAAAATACTTTCTTCCTGTTTGTGGCTTACTTTTTCAATGTTTAAATGATGCATTTTGATACAAATAATTTAAATTTTGATACATTACAATGTGTTGATTTTTTTTCCTTTTGCATTACTTAAGAAATGCTTTTTTTCACTGATTTTGCATGATGCTCGCCTATTTTCTTTCAAAAATGTTAAAAGGTTAGCATTTCATAGAGAGTAGTTATTGGTAGATTTTTTTTCACATTTCATGATGATGGCACTGGCATAGGGTTTTGTTTTTTGTTTCCAATCACTGAGGAGCCATTCCATGGAGTTTCTTAATCTTAAACTTAACCCTTTAATTCTGGGAACTTATAAAACTTGTTTCTTTGAAGAGTTTCTCTCAATTTTCTGTTCATTCTTTTTGCAAATATTCAGACATTGGACCCCTTGATTCTAAAGCGCCTACTAAGTGTTTGAAGGTCCTACTATCATTTTTTTAATTTCTAATTTTTTTTTGTTTTCCCAATATTCTTCTTAATGTCTTATGTGTCCCACCAACCTTTCTGAGGTAAAACTGAGAAATAAAAATTGTATATATAAAAGGTGTATAAATTGGAGCATCTGAGTGGCTCAGTCGGTTGAGCAACCAACTTCGGCTCAGGTCATGATCTCGTGATTCATGGGTTCCTGTCCCATGTTGGGCTCTGTGCTGACAGCTCAGAGCCTGGAGCCTGCTTCTGATTCTGTGTGTGCGTCTCTCTCTGTCCCTCTTCCAGTCACTCTTTCTCTCTCTCTCTCTCTCTCTCTCTCAAAAATAAATAAACATTATCAAAATAAAAATAAAAAAATAAAAGGTGTACAAATTGATGTTTTGATATACTACACACTGTAAAATAATTGCAACAATCATGCAAATTAACATATCCATCACCTCACATAATTATATTTGTGTATGTATGTGTGTGTGTAGTGATAATGCTTAAGATCTACTCTCTTATAGGCTCCTGAGTGGCTCAGTTGGTTAAGCATCTGACTTTGTTTCTACTAAAGTCATGATCTCATGGTTTCATTAGTTCAAGACCTGCATCAGGCTCTGCCCTAACAGTGCGGAGCCTGCTTGAGATTCTCTCTCTCACTCTCTTCTCTACTCTTCCCTTGCTCATGTTGTCTATATTGCTCTCAAAATAAATAATCTTTTGTGCATGTGTGTGTTTTATTTATTTATTTTTTTAAAATAGTTTATTGTCAAATTGGTTTTCATACAACACCCAGTGCTCTTCCCCACAAGTGCCCTCCTCCATCACCAACACCTCTTTTCCCCCCTCAACCTTCCCCTTCAACCCTAACTTCATTTTCAGTATTCAATAGTCTCTCAGGTTTTGTGTCCCTCTCTCTCCCCAACTCTCTTTCCCTCTTCCCCTCCCCATGGTCCTCCATTAGGATTCTTCTGTTCTCCTGTTAGACCTATGAGTGCAAATTATGGTATCTGTCCTTCTCCTCCTGACTTACTTCGCTTAGCATGACACCCTTGAGGTCCATCCACTTTGCTACAAATGGCCAGATTTCATTCTTCCTCATTGCCATATAAGTACTCCATTGTATATATATATATATATACCACATTATCTTGATCCATTCATCAGGTGATGGACATTTAGGCTCTTTCCATGATTTGGCTATTGTTGACAGTGCTGCTATGAACATTGGGGTACATTGAGCCCCTATGCATCAGCACTTCTGTCTCCATTGGGTAAATCCATAGCAGTGCTATTGCTGGGTCATAAGGGAGTTCTATGGATAGTTTTTGAGGAACCTCCACACTGTTTTCCAGAGTGGCTGCACTAGTTTACATTCCCACCAACAGTGTAAGAGGGTGCCCATCTCTCCACACCCTCGCCAACATCTATAGTCTCTTGATTTGTTCATTTTAGCCACTCTGACTGGCATGAGGTGGTATCTCAGTGTGGTTTTGATTTGTGTTTCCCTGATGATGAGTGATGCTAAGCATCGTTTCATGTGCCTGTAGGCCATCTGGATGTCCTCTTTGGAAAGTGTTTGTTTATGTCTTCTGCCCATTTCTTCACTGGGTTATTTGGTTTTTGGGTGTGGAGTTTGGTGAGTTCCTTATAGATTTTGGATACTATCCCTTTACCTGATACGTCATTTGCAACTATCTTTTCCCATTCCATCAGTTGCCTATTCGTTTTCTTGATTGTTTATTTTGCAATGAAGAAGCTTTTTATCTTGATGAGGTCCCAAGAGTTCATTTTTGCTTTCATTTCCCTTGCCTTTGGGGATGTGTTGAGTAGGAAATTGCTGCGGTTAAGGTTAAGGAGACTGTTTCCTACTTTCTCCACAAAGGTTTTGATGGTTTCCTGTCTCACATTCAGGTCCCTCAGCCATTTGGAGTTTATGTTTGTGTATGGTGTAAGAAAGTGGTCTAGTTTCATTCTTCTACATGTTGCTGTCCAGTTCTCCCACCACCACCTCCTAAAGAGGCAGTCTTTTTTCTAACGGATACTCTTTCCTGCTTTGTCAAAAATTTATTGGCCGAACATTTGTGGTCCCAGTTCTGGGTTCTCTATTCTATTCCATTGGTCTATGTGTCTGTTTTTGTGCCAATACCATACTGTCTTGATGATGACAGCTTTGTAGTAGAGGCTAACGTCTGAGATTGTGATGCTTCCTGTTTTGGTTTTCTTCTTCACTATTACTTTGGCTGTTTGGGGTCTTTTGTGGTTCCATACGAATTTGAGGATAGTTTGTTCTAGCTTTGAGAAGAATGCTGGTGCAATTTTTATGGGGATTGCATTAAATGTGTAGATTGCTTTGGGTAGTAATGACATTTTCACAATGTTTATTCTTTTTATCCATGAGCACGGAATGATTTTCCACTTCTTGGTGTCTTCTTTAATCTCTTTCATAAGTTTTCTATAGTTTTCATCATATAGGTCTTTTACATCCCTGGTTAGGTTTACTCCTAGGTATTTGATGGTTTTTTGTGCAATCCTGAATGGGATCAGTTTCTTGATTTCTCGTTCCATTGCTTCATTATTGGTGTATAGAAATGCAACTGATTTCTGTACATTCATTTTGCACCCTGCAACTTTACTGAATTCATTGATCAGTTCCAGAAGGCTTCTGGTGGATTCTGCTGGGTTTTCCATGTAGAGTATCATGTCATTGGCAAAAAGTGAAAGTTGGACTTCTTCTTTGCCATTTCTGATGCCTTTTATTTCCTTTTGTTGTCTGATTGCTGATGCTAGGACTTCCAGCACTATGTTAAACAGCAGTGGTGAGAGTGGACACCCCTGTCGTGTTCCTGACCTCAGGGGGAAAGCTCTCAGTATTTCCCCATTGAGGATGATATTAGCTGCGGGCTTTTCATAAACTGCTTTTATAATGTTTAGGTAAGTTCCTTCTATTCCGACTTTCTCAAGGGTTTTTATGAAGAAAGGGTGCTATATTTTGTCAAATGCTTTTTTTGCATCTATCAACAGGATCATATGGTTTTTATTCTTTCTTTTGTTAATGTGATGGATCACATTGATGGATTTGTGAATATTAAACCAGCCCTGTAACCCAGGAATGAATCCCACTTGATCCTGATGGATAATTTTTTTATATGCTGTTGAATTTGATTTGCCAGTATCTTGTTGAGTATTTTTACATCTGTATTCATTAAGGATATTCGTCTATAGTTCTCTTTTCTTGCTGGGTCTCTGTCTGGTTTGGGTATCAAGGTGATGCTGGCTTCATAGAATGAGTTTGAAAGTTTTCCTTCTATTTTATTTTTTGGAATAGTTTGAGAAGAATAGGTACTAGATCTGCTTTAAATGTCTGGTAGAATTTCCTTGGGAAGTCATCTGGCCCTAGGCTCTTATTTGTTGGGAGATTTTTGATAACGGATTCGATTTCTTCACTGGTTATCGGTCTAATCATGCTTTCTATCTCTTCCCGTTTGAATTTTGGCAGTGAATCTGCATTTATGAATTTGTCCATTTCTTCTAGGTTGTCCAGTTTGTTGGCATATAATTTTTCATAGTAATCTCTGATGATTGCTTGCATGTCTAAGGGATTGGTTGTAATAGATCCTTTTTCATTCATGATTTTGTCTATCTGGGTCCTCTCTCTTTTCTTTCTGAGGAGCCTGGCTAGAGATTTATCAATTTTGTTTATTTTTTCAAAGAACCAACTCTTGGTTTCATTGATCTGCTCAACTGTCTTTTTGGATTCTATATTGTTTATTTCTGCTCTGATCTTTATTATTTCTTTTCTTATGCTGGGTTTGAGGTGCTCTTGCTGCTTCCCTTCTAGTTCCAGTAGGTGCTCTGGTAGACTTCAAATTTGCGCTTTTTCTAGTTTGTTGAAATAGGCCTGGATTGCAATATACTTTCAAAGGCGTCTTAGGATGCCTTTGCTGAGGCCCAGAGATTTTGGATTGCTGTATTTTCATTCTCATTTGTTTTCATATATTTTTTAATTTCTTCTCTAATTGCCTGATTAGCCCAATCATTCTTTAGTTTGGTGGTTTTTAACCTCCACATTTTTGGAGGTTTTCCAGACTTTTACCTGTGGTTAATTTCAAGTTTCATAGCATTGTGATCTGAAAGTGTGCATGGTATGATCTCTATTTGTTTATACTTATGGAAGACTGCTTTATGCCCCAGTATGTGATCTATCTTGGAGTATAGCATTGTGCACTCGAAAAGAAGGTGAATTTCCTAACTTCAGGATGCAGAGTTCTAAACATATCTATCAATTCCATCTGTTTCAATGTGTCGTTCAGGCCCATTGTTTCTTTAGTGATTTTCTGTCTGGTTGATCTATCTATTGCTGTCAGTGAGTATTAAAGTCCCCTGCAATTAGCACATCTTATCAATAAGATTGTTTCTTTCTGTGATTAATTGTTTTCTGTATTTGGGTGCTCCCGAATTTGGCACGTAGCTATTTATAATTGTTAGCTCTTCCTGGTGGAGAGACCCTGTAATTATTATATAATGCCCTTCTTCATCTCTTTTTCCTACCTTTACTTTATAGTCCAGTTTGTCTGATATAAGTATTGCTACTCTGGCTTTCTTTTGGCTTCCAGTCGCATGATAGATATTTCTCCATCCCTTTACTTTCAACCTGAAGGTTTCCTCAGGTCTAAAATGAATCTCTTGTAGACAGCAAATAGATGGATTTTGTTTTTTGATCCTTTCTGCTACCCTGTGTTGTTTGATTAGAGCATTCAGTCCATTTACATTCAGTGTTATTATTGAAAAACGTGGGTTTAGAGTCATTGTGTTCTCCTAGAATTCATGTTCATAGTGGTATCTCTGGCACCTTGTATTCTTTGCAACATTTCCCTCATACGGTCCCTGTTAGGATTTCGTGTAGGGCTGGTTTGGTGGTCATGAATTCTCTCAATTTTTGTTTATTTGGAAACACCTTTATCTCTCCTTCTGTTTTGAATGAAAGGCTTGCTGAATAAAGGATTCTTGGCTGCATGTTTTTTCTGTTCCACATTGAAGATTTCCTGCCATTCCTTCCTGGCCTGCCAAGTTTCATCAGATAGGTCTATAACCACTCTGATAGGTTTCCCTTTGTACATGAGGGCCCTTTTATCCCTAGCTGCTTTCAGAATTCTCTCTTCATCTTTATATTTTGCCAGTTTCACTATGATATGTCGTGCCAAAAGTCGATTAAAACTATGTCTTAAGGGGGTTCTTTGTGCCTCTTGAATTTGAATGTCTATTTCTTTCCCCAGATTTGGGAAATTCTCAGTTATAATTTGGTCTAGTATCCCATCAGGATCTTTCTCTCTGTCTTCCTCTTCTGGAATCCCTATGATATGGATGTTGTTCCATTTGATTGTATCACTCACGTCTTGAATTCTCTTTTCCTGCTCCTGGATCAGTTTCTCTCTCTTCTTTTCAGCTTCCTCTTTTACTATAACTATATCTTCTAATTCACCTATTCTTCTCTCTGCCTCATCAATTCTTGAGGTGGCTGCCTCCATTTTATTATTCCGCTCATTTATAACCTTTTTTAACTAATCGCACCTATTTTCAAAGTTCCTAGTCATTGTCTCAGTTGCTTCTTTAATGCTTTTTTCAACTGCAGCTATTAATTTCATGACAAGTTTTTAAAATTATTGTTCAGTGATGTTGTTTAGGTCTGTGTTGAGCAGTTCTGTGGCTGTGACTTCTTCCTGGAGGTTCTTCAGGGGAGAGGTCCTTCGTTTTGTCATTTTGGCTAGTTTTCTGTCCCTTGTCAGTTTTAAAAAGCTCATTGTGCACTGTGTTCCTGTTAATATTGTTCTGTTAAAGGAGGCTTATTGACTGTCCAGGGCCTGTCATTTCAGGATATATTCTTTTAATGGTGTCTCTCAGTTCCTCTTATTGTGTCTTTGAATATTTTATTTCCCTACTCAGCAATATTTGTGACTTGCTGTCATGCACACTTTGGCTTTTTTCTTGGGGTAGCCCTAAGAAGGAAAACAGATAGACAAACACAGAAGTAACAGAAGCACACAAACGCACAGACATATAAAACAAACAAACAAATTAAAAGGGGGAAAGGAAGGAAAGAAAATGGAGAGGAAAGAGAAGAAAAGAAGAGAAGAAAAAAAATAAAGGGGGACAGAAACAACAAAGGACAATGGACAGTCTAAAAATGTATGACCAGTTGAGGGGAGAGATAAGGACGAGACACAGGAGAATATATCTGGATTGCAAGAAAGAAAAAAAAAAAGAGGGAGAAACGAGAAAGGAAAATAAGGAGTAAAAATTAAAAAAAAATTTTTTTAACTAAAAAAGGTAATAATAATAAAAAATAAGTACAAAGAAAAGAAAAGAAAAGAAAAAAACAAAAAAAAAGCAGCAACTCCCCCTTGCACATAGGGGTGGTTTGGTATAGTAGGTCTTGGGGGCTGCTCTCAGAGGCCCTGCCTTGGTGACTGCAGAGAGTAGAATGGCAGCGCCCCTAACTCTGCTGGAACTAAGCGCTGCAGGCTGCTCTAATGAGTCTCCTTGTGCTGCAGGTGAGCCAAGTTGTATTTTCCAGGCCTGCCTCATTTCAAAATCCTAGTGTATGCACTTTTATGCTACCACAGATGAGATGTATTTGCTTTGGTGGCTGGCTTCTTAGCCAGGATCTCTCGGGGGAGGGAGCAGTTTCTCTAGGTGCTGGCAGGGATTTGCGCTGCCTCTGCCTGAGGTGAGGTGTGCTGCCTGAGGTGAAGTGCACACCCTCACAGATGCCACTGCCAACTCCCGGCCCCCAGCCGGGATAGTGATCGCCTAGAGGGAGGGATCAGTTTCTCTTGGTGCCAGCCAGGATTCGCTCTGCTGCTGCCCGAAGCACTGGGCGCTGCTGGAAATGAGCTGCACACTCCTGCAGCCAAAGCGCACCCCTAGCCTCCACCGCCGCCAACTCCCTGCTGGGATCCCATAGGGGTGGGGGCTATTTTTTCCCTGTTGGCACCCGGGGTTCGGGATTTCTGCAGCCAAAGCTGGAGGTGAGATGCGCTGTGGAAATGAGGTGTGTGCTCCTGCTCCCGCAGCCGAGGTCGAAGTGAGCGCCTCTGGCACTGCCGCAGGCGCGGCCGCGGACTCCCCACCAAGATGGCGCAGGGCTGGAGGCTGTTCTTTCCCTTGTGCCACCGGGGATTCAGGATTTGGGCTACCCAGCAGTTATATATGGAGGGAGAGTTTTTCTCTCCTTGCACAGTTAAACGTTCTTTATCTCTTCTCTAGAGACAGTACTGTGAGCATGTTCAGTTTCTCTTTCTCTTCCCTTTTTCTTTCAGGGGCTCCATGCACTTGCCCTGTGTTGGGCTGGGGCTCCCACCTCCCCTGCCCATCTCAGGCTGGCCCCTTTTCCAATCTCCCCAGTTCGCACTCACTCACTCTGGCATCTTTGAGGTTGTCTTTTCTGGAGTCTGTATTTTCTCCCTCCACTCTTGCAGATGAAAGTAATGTCCATCTCAGTTCAATATAAGGCAGACGAAGTTTACAGAGCTCCCTTCTTCTCCGCCATCTTGGCTCCTCCTCTCTAAATAAATAATCTTAAACAATTAAAAAATAAAAGACCTACTGTTTTAGTAGATTTTAGGTATAGAATATAGTATTGTTAACTGTATTCACAATGCTGTATATTAGATAAATTATCCTATTCATCTTGCATAACTAAAACTTGGTATCCCTTGACCAATATCCACTCATTTTCCTTTCCCTTCAGCATCTTGCAACCACCATTCTATTGTACTTCTGTGAGTTTGACTATTTTAGCAATCACATATCAGTGAAATCATGCAATGTTTGTCTTTCTGTATTAGAAAGAGTAATGCCCTTGAAGTTTGCCCATGCTGTCAGAATTTCCTTTTTTAAGACTGAATAATATTCCACTGAGTGTATATGTGTGTGTGCATGTGTGCTTTGATGTTTATTTATTTTTGAGAGAGAGAGAGAGAGAGGAGAGCATGCATGGGGGAAGGACAGAGAGAGAGATACAGAATCCAAAGCAGGCTCCAGGCTCTGAGCTGTCAGCACAGAGCCTGACGCAGAGATAGAACTCACAAACTATGAGATCATGACCTGAGCTGAAGTCGGGCACTTGACCAACTGAGCCACCCATGAACCTGTGTGTGTGCCTGTGTGCGTGTGTGTGTGTGTGTATCCATTTATCTGTGGATGGAAATTTAGTAGCCTGTTCTTGGTTATATTTTGTCTCATCTCTCAGAGAATAATAATGATAAAAGTTTTAATTTTTTTCTGATCCATATATTGCCCTTATTATCTCTGAGTTTCTTTTCCATATATATTTTTTAATTTAAATTTTATTTTAATTCCAATTAATTAGCATACAGTGTTATATTGATTTTAGGTGTACGACAGGCATGCTTCTTAATCCCCATCACATATTTAACCCATCCCCCATCCCCTCCCCTCTAGTTACTATCAGATTGTTCTCTACAATTAAGAGTCTGCTTCTTGCTTTGTCTCTCTCTCTCTCTTATTTTTTCCCTTTGCTTGTTTGTTTTGTTTCTTAAATTCCACATATGAGTGAAATTATATTATTTGTCCTTGACTGACTTATTGCTTTAAAAATTTTACTTATTTTGAAATAGAAAGAGAGCACAGGGGAGGAGCCGGGAGAGGGAGAGAGAACCCCAAGTAGGTTCTGCACTGTCAGTTTGACATGGGGCTCTATCTTATGAACCATGAAATCATATCTTGAGCTGATATCTAGAGTCAGATGCTCAACTGACTGAGCTCACCAGGCATCCCTCTGAATGACTTATTTCACTTAGTATTATACTCTCTGGCCCCATCCATATTGCAAACGGCAAGATTTTTTTTTACAGCTAAATAATATTCATTGTATATACATATCACATCTTTAACCATTCATTAACCAATGTACACCAATGACCTCAAATTGTATTAGAAGGTTTCATCTAATTCCTGGTGACTCTGATTGTGAATTCACATGTAAGAATAGGACACTAAAATCTGGACCAGAAGTTTGGTATAGATAGGACTTCTTAGCAGGAGAGCATATTCAGGTAATTTTGCAAGAAATCAGCTATATAATTAGAACAATTGTTATCTATTAATTTATATTGATATATTCTTTTTTGCAGCTCAATTTATCCAGAAAGAAATCTTTCATATCTCTGACTGTGAAGTGCAAACCACACTCCAGAATTTCAGAGCTTGACTAGAGGAAGGTAAACAAATGTGCCGGCATCTGTTTAGTCCTTGTGCGTTTAGTATAGCATTTCTCCTTCAGCTATGCTTGGTCTCCCTGAAGCATGACTACTTCCTGGTTTAACACGTCCAAAGAGTAAAGCTTTGGTCTTCTATTAGGAGGAGGAAAAGGTAGTTACCTGGGTGATTAGAAACGAAGGGGAGATTCCTCTAAATAGTAGCCTTTCAACCAATTTTGATTTTTCTATTCCTATTCATACTTGCAATTTCAGAAGTACTTGATGTTATGATTTCCTGAGACTTTCTGTAGTTCTACATCATGAATCAGCTGCTTCTGAGCTTCTCCACTATAAATGTTCAACTTTTTTTCTGTTCTGCTAAATCAGTTACCTCTTATCCAATGAGTGTCCAGACTCCAAAGTTTTGATGCTCTCTCCCTTTTATATTTTTACTCAAATACTTGTATGTTTTGGGAATGGAGTGGCCATAAAAAGCTATATTCAATCCACCACACTCTCTACTATTTACCCGTGAAAAAAAAATTACTAGTAACAATAATCATAGTCTAAACAAATACCATGTATATTATTTCTGTATCTACTTGGGAAATATTTGAGTCATAATAAATTTATGTATTTAGTTCTATATGTTAGAAAATTATAATCCAAGAATGTAAAATCTAATAACTCATTCTGTTAAGTTAACCAAATAAACCTAACAAAGTACAGTAAAAACAAAAAACAAAAAACAAAAGTAAGCAACATTATTAGTAATTTATCATTAGGTGACAAGGATGGCAGTAATAGAAAACTGTAGCCAACTCAAGACATTTTTGCTAATGTACCTTTAACAGTATCTTTCCCTAATATGATGGAAATTACTAATTAAAATGTGGGCACATGCACTGTAGGAATTTGGCAATATTTACAAGCATTTCATGGCACCCAGTATTTATAACAGAATGATGAAAGTTCTTCCAGTTTAATTTTAGCTGATTGATATAAATTTTATTAACACTTCAAAACTTGCTTTCCACTGTGATACCAAGGGAAATTTCACCAGACAGAAAAACAGAGCTCTGTATAATTGTTTGTCATTTATCTTTTATAAATTAAGGAGTGAATCAGACCAAAAGATGGTGCTTTGAAATATATCATGAGTAGTAGACTCTAATTTGATAATCATTCTCCTGGACACAGCTCCTCAACTAAAAATAAAAAATAGGTTATTTATATCTTGTTCATCCAACTTCTGTGACACCAACCAACTTCACCATTATAGACATTATAGGCATACATCTTTCAGAGGCCTTGACTAGTTGAATCTTTATTGGATCTTTCCAATATGTTAAAGCATAGGTCAAAAGAAAAATTCATTTTATAATGAAAGCTAACTAGAAATATCTTTCTCTAGAAAGCAGAAAGTACAAATACATGGCCTGGATGAGGGTGGTCAAGAACAATAGCAAGGCTTATCTGAATATTGTAATCCCCTGGATGTTCATAACCTAGGACAACGATATGAGCTAGTTACCCAGACTAACTAGATATCTAAATAATTAGATAGGCTAACTGAATCAAAAAGTTATTTTCATCAGTGTTCTTCAATCTTGGCTACACATTAAAATCACCTGGGACCTTTTTGAAAATACTGATAATTGACCTCATCTCAGGACAATTAGATCAGAATTTCCAGGGATAGAATTAGGGAGAGTAATAATATGTATAATAAGAGTAATAAAGGGGCACCTGGGTGGCTCAGTCGGTTGAGCATCCGGCTTCAGCTCAGGTCATGATCTCATGGTTCGTGGGTTCTAACCCCATGTCGGGCTCTGTGCTGACAGCTAACTCAGAGCCTGGAGCCTATTTCAGATTCTGTGTCTCCCTCTCTCTCTCTGACCCTCCCCTGCTCGTGCTGTCTCTCTCTCTGTCTCTCAAAAATAAAATAAAAAACATTAAAAAAAGAGTAAAAACAATTATAGTAATAGCAATTATTAATGCTTATTAAGTAAGCACTTATTATATGGAGGCACTATGGCAAAGTCCATTTACAAATTATTAATTTAACCAAAAAAATCCTATGAGCAGGTATTGCTATTAACACATTTTAAAGATGAGTAAAATGAGGCCAGAAATTTTCACAAGCAAGATTTCACTAACTCCAGAGCCCATGATCTTAAATAATATAAACACCTGCCTCCATGAGCAAGCTTAGCAATATTAGCATTGTGAAGATCTCAGAAGCTGGTACATCAACAAGTAACCTTGGCAACATCAGTTATATAGAGGGAAGAGAGCTTTAAATTAAGAGCGTTGGAGAGGAAAACTTTTTTCTTTCCTCTTCAAGATTCTTTTAGCTGGTCTAAGAATTAAACTGAGGTGAGAAACACATGAACAGGAGAAAATAAAATTTAATTACACCCACACAGAGGCCTAATTGAGCCCTGTAGAAATGACCAAATCATGCAGCTGTTATACATTTTAGACAAAGAAACATAAATCTGTGAAGAATTAACAGAAAAAAGAAAACTTATGTCTGGGAGCTTCAATTAGTAAGGGATTCTAAACAGAACTTGGGCTAGAGTAGTAAGTTAGCAAAAGTAATGAGGTTTGTGTATGCAGCCCTCTTGGTCCTGAATTCCCTATGTCTGGTGATGGGGATGTCTCTTTATCTCCTGGTACAGAGATGGTACCTTTCTCATGTGCGATGTACTTTCTGTCTTTCAGGCGAGGAGTTTGAGGACTTCTTGCCTGGCTGTTTCTTAAGTAAGTTTAATTTAAAATAATCAACATGCCATTGTGGCATATTTTAAGGTAGCCTACCAGGACCCTCACAAGGGCAACATAGAAATGAAGAAAATATAATACTCCTCATTGAATAAGTTCAATTAGAAATTGCAACCAATTAAGGAATAATTCCCTCTTTCTCTAGTAGTTTTGTGGTAGGAGGCTGATTACTTGTGGGGGATAGGCTTAGGAATTCCCCGGGCTTATACCAATGGGTTAACAAGGAATAGAGAAATAAAAAGCCATAGGATGCTCACACCCGAGTTTGGGTAAACATGATTGGCACCCCAAGAATAGAGGGGTACAGAGCCCCCAAAGATAGAGAGGGATGGGCAAAGGGCCAAGATAGGAACAGGCGCAAAGGGTTCCAATATAAAGGCATGCAGGTCAAAAGTGTTCCAATTTAGTACTATAGGAGAGAGGCTGCTTTCACAAGAGAATAGGGCCAAGTTAGGAAAAACAAGTAAATTGGACTATAGACCACTTCGCTGCAGGAGAAGCAGCCCACAGTGGAGATGGTTAACAAAAGAAAAGGTGTCTTGTTAACCCTGAGGTTACTTCCCCGGTCTTCTCCCCTAGGCCAGCTAAGATAAACAGACACGGCACCTCCTACCTGCTGTTAACCATTTTCCCAACTGCCAGGCACCTGGATTTTGTTTTATATTGACCCAAACCCCAAACACTGTATATCTTCAAAACCCCCATTTTCCCTCATGCCCATAGTTAATGTTCACAGTTTCTTTTTCTCTTTGTGCACACCCATCACATTTGTAAGCCTTCTGATCTTAATAAATACAGGACAAGGACCCTTATTCAGGGCTCTTGTCTTTTCCCAGACATTAGCCCTCTCTGTCTCCTGTTTTTTAATCCTGCGTCCCACTCCCTTGCTAAGACCAGAGAGAACTTTAGACCCAGAGTCTACAACAATTACTTACTTTCTCTGAGTCTTAGCTTCCTATTCTGAAATGTAAGTTCTGACTTATTGGGTTACTATAAAGTTTACATGAGATGCTGGATTTAAAATGCCTTGTATATGTGATTAAAAAAAGAAATGTTACTTTTTTCTTCTGTATAAATTTTTGAAAATTATTATATAGTAAAATCCTTTTCCCTTACCCTTTTCTCTTTTAATCAGAATCTTTATACATACATATAAATATGCACGTGCACGCACATGCACGTGCCATGGTTATTCGGTCAATGCAAATACTGAATATCCATTTGACAAGAAAACATATAAATTCCTCCCTCATCCCAGCCCAATGTGAACAAATTCCAGATGGCTACAAGAATTAAACTAAATTGAAATCATACATTTACTGAAAGAAAACATGAAAGAATGTTTTAATAATATTGACATGGAGAAAATCCTCCAATTATGTAATAAAACCCAGAAATATAAAGGAATGAAATGATACATTCAATAATACAAACATTAATCATATAACTCAGTAATGAAAAAAGTGATGTGGAAAAAAAGAACAAGCAGTGCCTAATAAAATTATATGACCATTAAAGGGATAATTTCTACAATATGCTGAGACTTAATGCATAACAATATAATCAAGAAAATCCAATAAAGATTGCCTTTATCAGGCAATAACAAAATAAATACAATCACTAATATGTAAAAAGGTCCAGCTTTACACTTAATTGTAGACATAGAGGATGAAAAGTTACCATTTTTCATCTGTTATACTCATGAGGATTTAAAGTTTAAGAGCATCCAAAGTCAAAGAAAAAAATCACTCTTTCTTAATGGGACATAAATTAATACAAATTTGAGGAGGGTAGTTTGATGATTTTTAAAATGCACATACTTGATTGGCAACTTCACTTCGGAAAAAAATTTTTTTAATTTTAGAATTTTTATTTTTGAGAGACAGAGAGAGAGAGAGAGAGAGGGTGAGCAGGGGAGGGTCAGAGAGAGAAGGAGATAC
>PISW01010792.1:0-46273 GCA_004023785.1 Mungos mungo
AAAACATAAGAGAAGAACTTAATAAAGTGATACAGACGTGTGTAACCACTCCTCAGGTCAAGAAATAGAACCTCACTGGTTCTGCTCTGAAAGTCCTCCTCTTCCTGTTACCCCTGTAGGGTGACAGCACCTCAGGTCATATACAGTGTTGCTTTTTTTCTTTTAAACCAATTTAAAAAAAATCATACAATGTGTATTAAAAAAAAAAATAAAAAAAATAAAAAAATAAAAGCATCATTACTAAATCAACCTTACAAGAAATACTAAAGAGAGTACTTCATATTGAAATAAGAAGGTGCTAAACAGCAATACGAATGCACAGAAAGGTATAAAGCTTACTGACAAAAATAAATACATATATACAAATGCATAATACTGTAATTGTGGTGCATAAGTCACTTTTAATTCTGATACAGAAGTTAAAGATAAAAGTGTAAAAAACACCTATAACTATAAAAGTATGTCAACGGATATATAATATAAAAAGATATAGTTTGTGACACCAATAACATGAAGTATGAGGGAGGGAGAAGTACAAGTGTGATTTTTTTATGCAATTGAACTTAAATGTGATCAGCTTAAAATAGATTGTTATAAGTATAAGATGTTTTATGTAAGCCCCATGGTAACCATGAAGAAAATACACAAAAGAAAATGAGAAATGAATCAAAACATGTCACTGCAAAAAAAAAAAAATCAATGAAACACAAAGAAAGACAACAAGAAAGAAAAATAAGAATAAAAGAACTATAAGACAAAAAACAATGAACAAAATGTCAAGAATAAGATTTTCTTTATCGATAACTACTTTAAATATAAACAGTTTGAGCTCCTCATTCAAAACACATAGAGTAACTAAATGGATTAAAAAAGACAAAAAAGACAAGATGCAGCCATCTGCTATCTGTAAGAAATTCACTTTGGATTTACTTATTTATTTAATTTTGAGACAGAGAAAGAGAGAGCTAGAGTACACAATCAGGGGAGGGACAAAGAGGAGAGACAGAATCCCAAGCAGGCTCCATGCCATCAGTGAAGAACCCAGTGTGGGACTTGAAATCACAAACTGTGTGATTATGACCTGAGCTGGGATGAAGAGTCAGATGTTTAACTGACAGCTCCACCCAGGGACCCCTCACTTTGGATTTGTTTAAGGACACGCTTAGATTAAAAGTGAAAAGATAGAGGGGAAAGATATCCATGAAAACGGTAACTAAAAGAGAACAGGTGTAGCCATTATTGTGTCAGACAAATTGATATTTTAAGTTAAAAACTGTCACAAGACACTATAGGAAAAACAATACTAGGACACACACTACTAGAAGGACACTATATCATGATAAAAAATTAATGCATCAGGAAGATATAACAATGATAAATATATATGTAGCTCACATCAAAACACCCAAATATATGAAGCAAACATTGATAGAAGTAAAGAAGAAATAGACAGCAACCTAGAAGTCGTAGACCTCAATACTCCATTTTTAATAAGGGACAGAACATCTGCCAGAGATTGACAAGGAAACAGAATAATGACAGTATAGACTAAATGGACCTAACAGACATCTACAGAATGGTCCACCCAACAGCATAATATGTATTCTTCAAGTACACATGGAGCATTCTCCAGAATAGATCACATTGGGTTACCAAATGAGTCTTAACAAATTTAAGAAACTTAAAGTCATACCAAGTATTTTTTTCATACCAAGTATTTTTTTCTAACCAAAACACAGTGAAACTGGAAATCTACAGCAGAAGAAAAATTGGAAAATTCACAAACATGTGGAAATTAAACAACACACTTTTGAACAACCAATAGGTCAAAGAAGAAATCAACAAGGTAATTCAAAATATCTTGAGATGAACAAAAATAGAAACACAACATCGCAATATAACTTATGGGATGTAGCGAAAACAGTAGTTAGAAGAAAGTTTACAGTGATAAGCACATTAAATATGAGAAAAGATCTCAAATAACTTAACTCTACACCTCAAGGGACTAGAAAAAGGAGAACAAATTAAGCACAAAGTTTGCAGGAGAATAATAAAAATAATAAAAATAGAGGAGAAATACTAGAAAAAATTAATGAAAGTTAGAGTTGGTTTTTAAAAATAATAATAAGTTTGATAAACCTTTAGGTAGACTAACAAAAAAGGAAAGAAGATTCAAATAAACAAAATCAGAAATAATATAAGACCCATTACAACTGATGAGACAGATATGTAAAGAATCATGAAACTACTATGAGCATTTATGTGCTAACAAGTTGTATATAGAAGAAATGGATAAATTTCTAGACACACATGATCTACCAATACTTAACCATAAAGAAATAGGAAATATAAACGGATCCTAATTAACAGGAGTTTGAATCAGTAGTCAGTAATCTCCTAAAAAAAACCTCAAGACCTGGATTCACTGAATTCTAAGTATTTACAAAAGAATACATGCAAGTTCTTATTAAATTATTTAAAAAATTTGAAGAGGATGAAATACATCTAATTTTATGAGGCCACCATTACCTTTATACCAAAGCCAGAAAAAGACACCATAAGAAAAAACTGTAGGACAATATCTCTAATGAATATAGATGCAAAAATCCTTGAAAAAAATACTCGCAAGCTGGATTCAACAGCACATTAAAAAGATTATACACCGTGGCTAAATGGGTATGCAGTGGTGTTTCGACATACTAAACAAATCAAAATGATTCATCATCACGTTAACAAAGTGAAGGATAAAAACCACATGATTATTTCAATAGATGCAGAGAAAGTATTTGACAAAATTCAATGACTTCATGAAAAATAATCACCCAAAAAAGCTAAGAATAAAAGGACAGTATCTCAATATAATAAAGACTATCCATAGCAAAAGTCCACAGCTAACATCCTACTTGGTGAAAAACAGCAATCTTTTCCTCCAAGATCTAGAACAAGGCGAAGATGCTCACTCTCACCACTTCTGTTCAGCCTGAAACTGGAATCCCTAAGCAGAAGAATCAAGCAAGGAAAGACAATAAAGACATTCATTCAGAAAAGAAGTAAAATTATTTTTGTTTGCGGATGACATAATCTTATATGTAGAAAACTTTAAAGATATGACAAAAATGGTTAGATTTTAATAAACTAATCTAGCAAAATTGCAGGATACAATATCAACATACAAAAAAATCTATTGCATTTTCACATGGTAACAATGAACAATCTAGAAATGAAATTAAGAGATCCATCTCACTTACAATAACATAAAAAATTACAAAATATTTAGGGACAGACTTAAGCAAGGAGGCAAAGACTTTGACACTTAAAACGGCAAACATTATTGAAAGAAATTGAAGAAGATACAGATAAATGGAAATGTATCCTGTGTTCATGGATTGGAAGACTTAAAATTGTTAAAATGTCCATATAACCCAAAACAATGTCCATATTACCCAAAACAATCTACAAATTCAATGCCACCACTCTCAAAATGCTAATGACATTACCTACAGAAAGAAAAAAAAATTCTTATATTCATGTGGAACCACAAAGAATCCTACATGGCCAAAACAATCTTGAGAAAGAACAAATTTGAATATCTTACACTTCTGATTTAAATTTTTTTAAACATTTGTTTATTTTTGAGAGACAGAGTGACAGAGTACAAGCAGGCAGGGGCACAATCTTGAGAAAGAAGAACAAAGTTGAATGCTCCACAAGTTTAATTAAAAAAATTTTTAACATTTATTTATTTTTGAGAGACAGAGAGAGAAAGAGTGCAAGCAAGGAAGGAGAAGAGAGAGAAGGAGACATAGAATATGAAGCAGTTTCCAGGTTCTGAGCTGTCAGCACATAGCTGAATGCTAGGCTCGGGCCCAGGACCTACAAGATCATGACCTGAGGCAAAGTCAGACAGTGGACCAAAGTTGGACACTTAATCAACTGAGCCACTCAGGTGTCCCTTCACACTTCTGGTTTTAAAACATATAAAGCCAAAGTAACCAAAATAGCACAATACTAGCACAAAGAAAGACATAGACCAAAAGAACTGCATAGAGAGTGGAAACACACACACACACACACACACACACACACACACACACACACACACTTAGAGTCAACTGCTATTTGACAATTGACAAGGGTGCCAAGAATTCAGAATGAGGAAAGGATGCTGGGAAATTGTGCTGGGAAAACTGGATGCACACAAGGGAAAAAAAAAGCAAATTGGGCTATTACACTATGCACAAAAATCAACTCAAAATGAATTAAAGACTTCAATTTAAGACCTGAAACTGTAAGCCTCTTAGAAGAAAACATGAGGGAAAATCTTGATGATATTGGTCTTGGAAATGATTTCTTGGCTATGACATCATATCCAAAAACAAAGTAAAAAAAGCCCAAGTAATCAAAGCAAAAAAAAAAAAAAAGTAGAATTACATCAAATTAAAAAGCTTAGTTTCTTGGTATGTACCCTTTATTGTATGGAAGTGTCAATTCACTACACTGTACACTGATAGTAATATTACATTGTATGTTAACTAACAGGAATTTAAATAAAAACTTGGGGTGCCAGGGTGGCTCAGTCAGTTGAGTGTCCGAATATTGATTCCAGGTAATGATCTCACAATTTTGTGAGTTTGAGCCTCATGTCAAGCTCCCCTACCTGAGACTATCCCTCCCTCTCTAACCCTTCCCTGCTTGCACTCTTTCTGTTTCTCTCAAAATAAATAAATAAAAACTTAACAAAAATAAAACTGATAGCCAAGATGAAATTAGTAGTAAGTAAACTTTTGTTTCCACAATTCCAGATAAATTAATATATTCAAAGTTAATTCAAAATTAACATAAATAATCAAATATATCAAAAAATTTGTGGATAATGAAGTCATTGAAGTAATATTTATTATATTTAAAAAATCAAATAAAAAAATTGAAAAAACAATTAAAAAGCTTATGTGCAGCAAAAGAATCAAAGAGTAAGAAGCAGCAGAGTGACATCAGCAGAGTGAAAGGAAACCTATGGAGTGGGAGAAGATATTTACAAACCACGTGTCTGACATGGATTTAATATCCAAAATATAAAATAACTTCTACATTTTAATAACAAAAAAGAAACAACATGATTTTAAAAATGAACAAAACAGTTGAATAGGCATTTCTCCCATGGAGACATACAAATGGCTAACAAGTATATGAAAAGATGACCAACATCATTTATCATCAGGGAAAGACAAAGCAAAATCACAATCAAATATCACCGCACATGTATTTTTAAAAATAACAATAATGTGTTGCCAAGGATGTGAGCAAATTGGAACCCTGTGCATAGTTGGTGGGAATGTGATGGCGAACACTGTGGACGGTCTTCAAAACAGATCAAAATCAGAACTACCATATGCTCCAATGATCTCACTTCTGACTACTTATCCAAAATAATTGAAATCAGGATCTCAAAAAGAGATGTCTGCACTCCCATGTTTATGGCAGCATTGTTCATAATATTTATAAAGTGGAATCAATTTAGTGAAAGGCGAAAGATTTATACGATCTGAAGAGAAACCAGAGTATTAAAGTGGAATCAATTTAAATATCACTCAATAAATGAATGGATAAAGAAAATGTACCACGTACATATACAATGGAATATTATTCAGCCATAAAAAGGAAATAAATCCTGTTTTATGGCTTAATATGGATGGACTCTGAAGACACTGTGCTCAGTGAAATAAGCTAGTCACAGAAGGGCAGTTACTGCATGATTCTACTTAGTAGAGGTATCTAAAGTAGCTAAATACATTAAAATTTTTTTAATGTTTGTATTTATTTTTGATACAGAGAGAGACAGAGCATGAGAGGGGGAGGGGCAGAGAGAGAAGGAGACACAGAATCCAAAGCAGGCTCCAGGCTCTGAGCTAGCTGTCAGCACAGAGCCTGACACGGGGCTCGAACCCACGAACGTGAGATCTGACCTGAGCCGAAGCCGGAGGCTTAACCGACTGAGCCACCCAGGCACCCCAAGTAGCTAAATACATTAAAGTAGAAAGCAGAGTGTTGGTTGCCTGGAGTTGAGTGCGTCCGGGAGTTGGTAAACAGGGAGTTGCTATTTTCTGGGTATAAAGGTCCAGTCATGAAGATGAGCAAGTTCTAGAGATCTGCTACACAACATTGTGCTTATAGTTAACAATACCGTACTCTACACTTAATAATTTAAGAAGGAAGATCTCATGCCATGTGCTTTTTAATATAATTTTTAAAAGTATAAAAAAGTCTATTAATGATAGTGCCCATATTAATAGGGAAGAAAAGTATACTGAGCCAAAGCCTGATATAATCCATAAGCAAAGATTTTTTGTTCCTCAGCCATCTTAGGTTATACACATGTTCACATAACACTTTACAAAGAATTTTATTACTACATCTTTTGCAGGAAAAAGTCATTATTAATGTGAGTATGACATACGGAATCCCAGTTTTTCCTTTTCCCATGGAAACACTTATTTTGAAAACATGGTGTTTGAGTTCACATACGCATTTGGACAAATATCTTAGGACATCCTGTGCCGTAACCTACCAATTGGATGGCCCAGGTGAATTTTCTTAGTCTCTCTATGCCTCAATTTCCTGATATGTAAAATAGAATTAATTGTCCATATTTCATGGAAGATTTTGGACACATTTAATGAGATTAGTCCTTATAAGTATATTCAAGAAGGGTAGGGCCCACAATAAACACTCAATAAATGATACTTGTATTTATATTTCCCCAAAGATACAGTGTGATTAACTCAGCTGGCTCTGACCTAGTTGGAGTACTACTGAGGGGCAGAGTGTGTACTAAGCCAGCATCAAAGCATGAATTTTTCCTCACGCTCTTCCTAGAAATCATTTGACTTTGGCTCATGCTGTAATCAATTCAAGGCTGAATCTAGTGTGACTAAGTGGCAAAGTTGACATATCATTTAGGAGGCTTTCATATGAAAAAATGATCTTTAAAAATCCAGACATTTATTATGCCACATAAAAAGAAATGTTTCTGAGCAGTTTCTGAGACTTACTTGGCAATGTAATGAAGACACATGTCTACCTTTGTGTTTGGCTATGTTTTATCCATCACCCCTTTATCTTTGTCCTTATGTTCATTCTCCTAATGATCACAGAATGGCTGTAAGAGGCAGAAAGACAGAGCAGTACACTTAGATTTGTGATCTGTAGGAGAGAGAGAGAGAAAGAGAGAGAGAGAGGGAGAGAGATAGAGGAGAGAGAGAGAGGCATGTCTCCTAGCATACGAATGTCTTTTCTTCATTTTAATTGGGCCATTTTAGGTAATATCAACTCTTAAATGACAGAGGAATACAAATAGGTTGATTTACTCCAATAAAGATTTCCCTGAAACTGGAGAATGGATGAATATCGGAACAAAACTAAGGCAGAGCTGGAAGAAGGGCTGTCAGACCCCCCGACGACCATATTGACTAAACTCAGTTTCCCAAAAAATACACAGCATACACTAGAGTGATCAATGCACCAAAGATCCAGTTCAGATTAACATCTGAGAAGGGTCAAGCTATCAGATAAGTATTTGAGGCTTCATCAACTACTGAAACTATCATACACACACACACACACACACACATACAACCCCAGGATTTCCAAAAGTTTCCTCCCTCAAATTATGTAGATATTAAATGTAAATATGAAAGTGGCTGAAAATCATTTGATTTGATTACATTTATTCCTTCTTTATTTTTTGCTTTTATTTAGAGCTAACAATATATCTTGAGTCTAGATGCTGGTAGTAAGTATTTTAAATTGGGTTTTCAGGTACTTTTAAAAAGTATTAGCAGATATGAAACTGCCCTTACAGTAAGTTAAATTTTACAAATAACCTTCTTCGTTTTGCAAAATATTAATAACTTATTTAGAACTAGCTCCATAGCCAGTTGGAAGAAAGTGTGAAGGAACAGGAGCGGAGGTGGTTACCGAATGTCTTTAGTACATGATTGGGCTCTGAGTGTATTTTAATATGCTGTGGGCGTACCAGTTAAAAGACTAATTGTTAGCATAAGGGAAGAAATGGAGATAAGTCTGAAAACAAAATGAGAATCATTGATTGGTTCTCTTTTTTGTTGTTGTTGTTGCAAAAAGTGTGATTTAGGTATTTGAATCTTAAAGCAGTTTTCAGAGAATGTTCTTATTAAAAGTTCTCAGTAGATACTCTTTTACCTATGCTTAGTATAAAAACAGACAACTATTCTTAGCACAATTATTCCATTCTGCTTCATATAACTTCATTGCTTTTGGTCTGACAAAGCAATCATTTCTGCCCAGATTTTGAGTATTAGCAATTCGTTGATGACATTTTCCCACCGGCTACTCCTCAGCCCGCATTGTTCAGAATATGAACTCTGTAAGATTGAGGGACAAGCAAGGTTTAGATGAAAAGAACATATTTAAGCCTAAACTTGTAGGTTAAAAAAAATGGAGTCAAATTAACCTCTAGATCTCTAGAGGTAAACATCACAGCCTCATTCAGACCTGCCTATTAATCCCAGGAGGTGGCTCACCCTCTGAGGTGTGCTAGTATGAGCTTCATAAGGCTTCTGTAACAAAGTACCACAAACTGAACATATTCTAAAGACAATATTTATGGTCTCATAGTTCTGGAGGCAAGAGCTGTAAAGTGAAAGTGTCAGCAGAGCCACTGTCCTTCGGAATGCACTGTGGAAGGGTTTGTCCCAAGGATCTCTCCAAGCCTTCCTTGATGTGTAGATAGCCCTCTTCTTGCTGTAGCCCTTCTAGCTACCTTCCTTTCATGTCTAGCTCTGTGTCCATTTCCCCTTCTTACCAGGACGCAGGGATAAAAGCCTACTCTATTGACCTTATTTTAACTTGGCTACTTTCATAAAATCCCTGTTTCCAAATAAGGTCACATTCTGAGGCACTGGGGATTAAAGCTTCAGCATATCATTTGGTGTGTATGAGCGGGTGGGGGGAGAACACAATTCAACTCGTAACCTGTGCTTTCTTACTTTAGCATCAGTGGGAATACCCCCATGACAGCTGCCGAGGGTTACTGCCCCACTGCTATTCCCCACATTCTGGGCCATAGTGTTCAACCCTCTGCTTAGATGGCAGCTCCACTCAATGGCAATCATTAGTTGAATGACTGTTGTGTGCTAGCACCGAAAATACATTAGGACACAAAAAAGAAATGTTTGTTGCCGACACATAAACACACTATCATGTAACTAGAGATAATTTTATCTGTTTTGAAGACTGTGGGCCAGGAGGGAAAGAGAATAATGAACTGGGGATTCACCTAAGTAAGATAGTCATGGAAAGCTGCCCTGAGAGACCTTTCCACCTAGACCTGCCGGTTAAGAAAAAAATTAGAAGATGAAAAACATATTTTCCTATTTCAGGGAGAGGAAATAGTATGCAAAGGTCCTGAGGCAAGAAAGAGTTTGGCCTATTTTAGGATCTGAGAGACACATACAAAGTTTTGATTTTGCTATTCCCATTTAATAGAGAGATAGAGTAATAATTCCTAATTTATATGGCAAGGAAAGGCAGAATTAGGATTGGATCCATTTTTCCCACACCAGTGTGTCCTCCTCCCCTGCACTGATTGATTACTAATTTCTCTTGATCACATCAGCCTTCCCCTCTATCCCCACTCCTCATGCTGATCAGATTCTGGCCACTTTACAACTTGAGGATCTTGAAATAGCCTTCCCACCTCGAGTCCTGTCCTAAAATCCATCCTTATTTCAGCAAGAGAAAACAGACAACTGAGTCTGATCAGGCTAATGTCCTTTGCTGAATCTGCACCTTGTACAGCATGACTGTAGGCTTCTTACTGTGATCTATAAGGATGGCCATGCTGTGGTCTCTGTTCCTAATTCAGGCCAATCATCTGCCATTCTTGTCATCAACTTCAAATACCACTAATGCTTGTTGCAATCCTTTTCCTGATTCTGCTGTTTTGCACCTCTAGTCTGTCTCCGCGTGTTGCCTTGGTCTATGTCAGCTTTGGTGAAGTCTTATGAATCCTTTAACATCTAGCTGATCATGCCTTCCCAGAACTTCTTGACCAAGCTACATGGCCCTGGAGCTCCTTCGTGCAGGTCCCTATCCCTGACTTCAGTGCATTGCTCTGTTGTGGTCTCTTTGTGGGTTGTCTCCCTGAGAACAACTTCAGAGCAAATGCTTTCTTCACCTTTGTGCATATCCAGTGCAGTATCTGCAACCTCGTGGATGTTTATCAGTCTTCTGCCGAGCATGTAGATGAATAGCACTTCCCAAGATATGGTTAAGAAATAAGCTTCCTGGGGAGCCTGGGTGGCTCAGTAGGTTAAGTGTCCAACTCTTGGTTTTGGCTCAGGTCATGATCTCATGGTTCATGAGTTCAAGCCCTGCATTGGGCTCTGTGCTGACAGTGAGAAGCCTGCTTGGGATTTTCTCTCTCCCTCTCTCTCTGCCCCTACCTTCCTTGCTCCCTCTCTCAAAATAAATAAATAAAGCTAAAAAATTAAAATAAAAAGAAATAAACTTCTTGAGTTTGAGACTCTCCCACAACCATTTTACTCTAACCCTTCCTTTTACTTCTCACTCAGAACCTCCTTTATATGCCAGTAACTAGTGGGACTCCAAGGCCTCACCGAATTTACTCACCCTGCTGGAAACAACTGTAGACATTTTGAATTACAATACTCACTGGACCTTGTTCCCATCATTTCACCCTCCACCGGAACCCAAATACAACTTCCCACAGGAAAATTGTACCCTAACCCCACCTATGGACGACAGTGTTTCTACACAGCTATACCCCTAAGATTTGTCCAAAGATGTCTGAATGCACATTCCTGAGTTACCACAGTAATCTCCAGGTGTCTTCAGTTAGAACGTTTTAGGATTACAGTTCCTAATTCCATCTCCAATATATAAGACAGGTGTTGTCTGTACATTGCACACCTCTCCATCTTTCTATTTAGTTCAGAGCCAGCAATAACATAGAGAATGTATAAATAGACTCAGTCACACTTAAAGGCTCATAATCTATTAATGCTTGGGAGTTGGTTGGAGAATATTTCTTTCCAGCGTAGCTTACATACGAGATTATGTACTTGGAGAGGGAAGTGACTGCTTAAACAAAAGTGTAAGGCCTTGCAGCTCATTCTTTTCTAAGACAGCACCCAGCAAGGTTACCCGTTGCTGTGCCACAGTCTGTGGATATTTTGGGGACCAGTGTCAGGATATGTTTCATGAGCACAGGTGTATTCTATTTGTGGCAGCATCTGCAAAATAAAGGAGGGTGTTGAAAGAAAAAGAACAGATTCTTCTATCAACTCGACTGAGGCTGCCATTCAGAAAGGCTCCTCTATGCATTCCCCCAAACACAACCCAGTAATGCTCCCAAGAGGTGTGTACTGAGAACAAGAAATTCCGATCCAGAACAACCTTATTTAAGTCCTTGCTTAATTTTCAATGAGGTTGTGAAATAAGCTGGTCTTGAGGCCACCTGTTAAGCACAGATGGAACCTTGCCTACCAAGGCCACAGCAACTTGAGTTCAGAGTTGGTGGAAGGTTGTGATAACATTCAAAGAATGTGTGGGCAAAAAAACAACAGCAGTGATATTGACAACAGTCTTTGGCTCTGCTTTTTACCCCACAGTCACAGAAATGGTCCCTTTGCCAGATAGAGCTTAGGGTAGTTGACCCCTTCTCCAGGGTGGATGACCGACCATTCTGCTGCTTCTACCACTATCTATTTGCTGCATTCCCTCTACCCACATCACCACAGCTATGATGAAGTGGGGTCACTCTCATCGCTGCCAGCACTGATCACATGGCTGTCCACACTAATTCAGTTGCTTTATTAGCTGCTATCAATGCTTTGGATGAAGTGAAGCTTTGCTCCTACAAAAATTATAAAGGTTAATTCTTCTTGAACTTAAAAAAAAGTCACCTGATGATCCCATTTTATAGAGTCCTTGTCTCTAGGAATCTAAGATAAATTTTCCAAGGACCAGGTTAAAGGTTATTCAAATTGGAGGACATTTGACTACAGAGTGTCTTTAATTCCCAGTCCAGGAATTAAAATCAGACATTGTGTTCTTTCTGCCTCCCAGTAGGCTCTAACCAGTTATTATCCCTTCTGAGGAAGGGGTATTCTCTCTTTTTTTTAAAAAAAAGACTTGGAGCACCTGGGTGGCTCAATTGGTTAAGTGTCTGAGTCTTGATTTTGGCTCAGGTCATGTTCTTATGATTCATGAGAGCAAGCCCTGTTTCTGGCTCTGCACTGACAGTGTGGAGCCTGCCTGGGGTTCTCTCTCTTCCTCTCTGTATGACCCTCCCCCTCTTGCACTCTCTTTGCTTCTCAAAATAAACTTTAAAATAAATAAAATAAAAGGCTTATCATGAGTCCTGAATGTATCACTTTGAAATATTTCCTTAAAATTTCTCATTTACATTATTTTTCTCCATTCTTAAATCCTAGGTATACATACTATCTTTATATGTAGCATAAATTCAATCTATATGATAGAGTAATTGGTGATAACAATTTTTGGTGATTTTTTTAATTAATAAAGGCTTCAAATAGTTTCAAATGTAAAAGATAGTTGCAAGAACAAGAATAATATAATACAGCCATATACCTTCTAAGCTGCATTCACCTGTTTTTTATATCTCATTCCATTTGCTTCATCATGGGCTAGATAGAGTGTATAATTTTTTTCCTGAACAGTTTGTGGTTATGTTACATATACCATCGTCTGTTGTTCCTAAATACTTCAGTGTAAATGGTTTTTTTGTTTGTTTGTTTGTTTGTTTTTTAGTGTTTGTTTATTTTAAGAAAGAGAGAGAGAGAGAGCCCACAGCTGCTTGGGGGAGGGGCAGAGAGAGGGAAAGAGAAAATCCCAAGCAGGCTTCATGCTGTCAGCACAGCACAGCTCCCGTCACAGAGCTCAGTCACACAAACACTGAGATCATGACCTGAGCCAATATCAAGAGTCAGACACTTAACTGACTGAGCCACACAGGGGCACCAGTGTGAATTTTTCTAAGAATAATCATAATATAGTTGTCAAACTCAGTTAAATTAAAAATGATATATCTAGTAAATCTAAGGTGGATCGAATCTGTCCTCTGTAGTTCAATTTTTCAATGAAATTTTTCAATCAATCCAATAATATCCTTCCTAGGACGTCCCTCCGCACCCCCTGCCCCGAACCCCAAACCCCTAATTCAGGATCTGGTATAAATTCACTTTTTGTATTTAGTTGTCATGTCTCTTAGGCTCCCTTAATCTGGAATATTTCTGGTATTTATGTATTTAATGACCCTGCCATTTTAGAAGAATACAGTCCCTTCCCTCTTTTTTAATTAAAAAAAATCTTCTAACTTTGGTTTTGTGGTGTTTTCTCAGGACTGGATTCAGGCTACATATTCTCAGCTTGCACTACAGTGCAAGTAATATCATATTTGGAGACACACAATGGCATTCTGCTTCTCACTGGTGATATCAATTTTGATTACCCCAAGTGTGGTCTGATTTCTCTACTATATTATTATTATTATTATTTCTTCTGAAACTTATGAGCAGTTTGTGAGGAAATGGTTAATATGACACATATATCCATTTCCTCACTCAAATTTACCATTCATTAATATTTACAAAATACTAATTTTACAATTCCAACATATCTTCCACATTTACCAGTTTGCTATCAGCAATATACTTTAAGTCGGGACCCCCATTCTTTCCCAGTCTAAAAGTATTTATTTATTTGTTTGTTTGTTTATTGTATGGACTCAGGACTTTCTATTTTATAGTGGTTTACAATCTTTTATGGTACTAAATAATGTTGATGATCAATTTACCCCAGATTTAGCCAGAAGAGTCTTATTAATCTAGTTCTCTGTCCTTTTGGTGTAGTCCTACTATTCTTTTTGACTTCTTCCCTACACTCTTGAATAAGAAGATGTTCTAGGTTCATCTTATAATACTTTATCTCAGTCCTGGAGTCAGCGACTTTTCCATGAAGTTTGAGTCATTTTAGTGGTGCATAGCATTAGAGACCAAGATCTGGTCCCAGTTGGAATGCCTTTGCTTCTTGGTGCTTTGAGAAGACAAAGCTGGGAAATATATGCATCTAGATAGACAAATGCATACACCAATATGTGCACATATACACATACATACATACAAATATAATGCATACATACATATATCTAAATTTTAGAAATTGTGAGTTCATATCAGTACCTCCAATTCCAACTCATAATCACAAGGTACTTTATTGCCTTTCCCCATTCCATAAATTTAATGTCTCTTCTTCCTCAGTGAGAACCTGGCTCCTAAAAGCATAAATGCATGTATGTATTTGCTCATCCATTCACTCATTTACTCATCTAAAATTGTTTTAGAGATGATTTTCCTATACCAAAATGGTTTTAATTAGAAAAAAATGATACAACTTTCCCCTGGCATAGGTCCATTCTTCCTGGACATTTTATTCTTGTATTTTCATAGTCACAAGAGGCACAAGAAAGTTCAATGCCATCACGTTCCAAAGAATATACATTTCTCCTTAACAATACTGTTGTGCAATATTCAATTTGGGATATTTATTTGCTATCAGAGAGGAAATTAGAATTGAAAGTGATCACCCTCTCTCCAATGCCAAATGTAAACATTAGTTTTGAAAGGTAAGAGTTTGACCTTTGTTTTAGTAAAATGGGTTGTAGAGAATACATTTTGACCCCTCAACAGTCCAGAGGGGAGATCTTGAGGTGTGCAATCCAGTCTATTTTCTTATAGCCATTTAAAATTTTCAACTTGTCCTTTGATTTTCCTTCTATCTAAATGTTTTTTGCTTAAGTTTTAGATTCCTGAGGAATGTGGGTCAACACATAAACAGGGATGGAATAGTTTAAATACAAATTATTGGGCTTTTGCACATAGAAGGGGCATTTAATATATCTAATAGTACAACAAAGGAATTTACCATGCAATAACATTTCCTTGGGAGAGTAATTAACTGAGAGTATTATTGTGATAATTTAAAATAGGATCCATGCCAGATAAACTTGGAAATTCAGGGGTCAAAAACACAATTTTTTTTTCCTCCAAAAATTCATAAGGCCTTTATTTTGGCAATGTGCTTTGTGAATTGCCAAGAATTCACCAGGTCTCGTTATAGTATTTTTTAATAGTTTATTTTCAAATTGGTTTCCATGAGCTGGACAGAAACATGTAGAAAAATGAAATTAGACCACTTTCTTACATCATTATAGTATTTTAAAATTATTTGTCTATGGATTATCTCACGTAGTACTAATAGTTAAGAAAACCCATTTTGGCGATGCTTCTGGAAAGCAAATGTGGGAACATTTTTGATTAATTATTCCTGGTGGGAAAGTAGGCTATAGTACTGGTTAAACTAACCCATCTTTAATAGTTCTTGGGGTCAAGGTGACATGGGCTGCTAATTTGCAGTAGCAAAAACACACAGATATGGGAGGTGGATCTTGGCCAAGAAATAGAGCCAAAGTTGAAAGCTTACAGAAGCCAAATATGTCTAAAGAGTGGCAACCTGAAACTAAAGGATGAAGACTGAGGAAAAAGATAAAAAGAATGAGAAGACACAAAAGTCGAAATTAAATGACTAGATCATAGGCTTCAATCATAATCAAAGAAAAAGGTACGAAGTTCCATTAAATTAGGTTACATTCTATTGATAAATCAATGGTTCAGCCTGAATTAAAGGAACAGGGTAAAGGAAAGTACTTCTTGATGTTCTATCTGACCAGAACCTGTGTTTTACTAACACCAGAAGTTGTTTTCTATTAACTTCAATTCAGAGTGGTATATAAAACTCTCCCCTCAGCAATTTTCCCTGAGAGAAGAAACCACTCTAGACTATTAGCAGTCAGTTTCAGTCACTGGCAAAGAATCACCTCTCTTTAAGTTCCAGAACACATGGGTCTGAACTCTAGCAATGAGGAACAGAAATAGCCAAAATTACATAAACACAGACGTTGTACTTGAAAAATATGAACTTTAAGCAACTGCAGTCATGGGGAATATCACTCACTGCTTCTACTTGAGGGAGACCATGGATGACAAGAGAAGGGAACCAGGACCTGGAAAGAGGCATTTCCCTTTGCTGTTCTTGGCTAAGCACTGTATCAGTTCCCAAGTAAGAACTCTGGGGTTAATAAGAGAGCCATTCTCTACTCAGATGAGTTTATGATTAATTACTTAATAAAATGTATAGAGATTGTTCTAAAAAATTAACCCCTTTCATTTCCAAATAATCATTCCATTTTATAAGATCCCCCCCAAAATGGCCATGTCAGGTGACTTTAAGTAAATGTTAAACTATCAGCTGCCATTAGGATTCTAGAGACCAAACTAGAGAAGCCAAGCAAGACACTTCCCCTGTAGAAAGCATGAACAGTTTCCCCTTCTCTACACATCACGCATGCTTCATAGAAGCATATAATTGTTTTCTCTGCTACCGAAAGGCGTGCCCACTGTTAGAAATACTCATTTTTATAATAGTAAAGTGCAATTGAGTCTTAAGCAACTAAGACATCCAGGAAGCAGGCAAGTCTTAAGGCTTCTAGACTTTTTAGCCTACCATGTCCAACCGATGGCTCTGACTCCAAAAGCCAGAGAATTGTAAAGCATAGTCATTTTAAAGATTAAATAACAAAATTAGCAACAGAAAGGAATAGCTTAAATTAGTTTCCATATATTTATACTATGACATGGTGCAGTAGAATTAGGCAGGTGACTTTTGTTCTTGGCTCAGCTCCTTGGTATCTGCATGGCTTTTGGAGATTCTATGTGATCTCTTTGAGCCTCTGTTTCCTATCTAGTGCCACCCTTCTGTTCCTCACTTAGGATTCTTGACACAGATCTCCTTTCAGTGACCTAAACTCATTGCGTTCTTTCCCACTTTGTGGCGTTCTCATGTGCTGTTTCATCAACCATCAATACTCTTTAGTAGCTAGTCACATGGCTGGTTACTTACCATCTTTCACATCTTCGGTCTTCAAAAAGGCATTCTCTGACCACTGATTCTAGATTATCTCCCCATCTTGTTCCATCTCATAATACTCTTTGACATTTTCTTTATAAGACATCACAATTTATACTAGTATATTTGTTTTGCTGATTACTTCTCACTAGTTTATCTTCCCAACTACCCACTACCCTTTTAGTGTGCATGAAGACAGGGACTTAATATTGTTCACCTCACACACATTTTGCCCTGTAGTTTCTGGCTCACATGAGTGTTCCTATTTGCTGAACAAATGAAAATGGCAACTTATTTCCCACACTTGGTTTGAGAGTAAAATATAAACATTACCAGTAGCCAAAATATTACCATTGATGATTCGAAACTCTGAACAAAGGGGAACATTATCTATAAACATAATAATATGTAATAAATAACATAGTCAATAAATAACAAATAATAAACATATACCTCAAAACACTCTAAAATCCAAAGTTGGTATTATTACCTTTTTCTATCTGCTTTCCTACTTTTTAAAACAGATTAGCAATAAAAAGCTAGAAATATATAATATATTGTGCTAAGAAATATTAACTATGGTATTTCACAAGCTATGGATTAGAGCCAGAAGTCTGAATCTCTGGTCTTAACTAATAATTGGTTTTTTTTCTAATGAAAATAAACAACTCACTGCAAAGATTGAGGTGTATTTCATCGGGGCTAAAATACAGAAATGCCACTCTTCTTGCCTCCTTTCAGGAAGCAAAGGTTCTCCACCCACAACCAACAAAAGTTCTGTCTTTATAGAAAAGAAATCCTGATTGAGATCCTTAAATGAGAGACAAATCTATTGTCACTCTGTTGACTACGAGAATTGCAGGATTAGCTACTAAATACCACTTTCTTCCTTGGTCACCTTCCACAAACAAAAGTTAGTCATTTTTTCTTTAGGATAAGATATTAGTAAAAATAAATGACCATATTTGTTAACAGAGTGATTTTGACATCCTCAGAGAAATAAATATACAATGTAGAACTGGAGATTTTTTTTTCTTTTGCAAAGTGAAAAGAGATGAAATGGATTATTATAAAATCCCTTGATTTATAAATGAGGAAACTAAGTCCCAAGAAATTATATGAAATTCTAGGTAGGAGTGAGCAACACTCACCACTCAAGTGACCAGGTCCACTTGTCTTTTGCTCCCAAAATTTCTTTTCTTCCCCTTGGCCTAGTTTTCCACTAGAATAACTGTTCCCAACTTTCTTACCATTCAGCTTTTGCTCTGAGACCAGATTCTATACCAGATGGTCCAGAGATTGAAGACTAAAATAAATTAAAATCATTCTTGAAAAATTTGCATTGTTTATTTCCATTATTGCTAATAATATGCGCTTGTTTTTTTCCCCCCTCACTTACACGCTGTAGAAATGTTCACTTGAAAATAAATTCTCAATCAAGGCTATTCTCCTCTCAGTGTCCAGGAATAAGCAGTCTTTGGACACAAAGAGGGAAAGAGTATTCTTATCCCCCTCTGCAGATTTCTCTTTGCCAAGGCCCAAAAGTCAGACAAGAATGAGCTGGTGAGGCCTGGGGCTGTAAACTGAAACTCTTCACCTGGTTCACCATCTAGATCTAGAAAGAGGTTCTTCTACACAAGGCCAAGAATCAAAGAGTAAGCCACAAAAAATTCTGGGGCAGGAAGGTATGGAACTGTGACAGTTTATTAATGCTAGTTAGCAGGTAGTCCATAAGACATCCTATTTTTTCCCATGTATTTAGAAAGCAGAAGAGAAAGCAACAGTGATGTGCCCTCCAAGAAAAAAAAATTCATGGCCAATGTAAACGGTATCATGGGAAATTCTGCACCCTGATTTCTAGAATTAAGAAACTAACATTCTCTCAAACTGAGACAGTAACAGGTATGAAAAGGCTTCAGTTAATCAGTTAATAGATATGCATTTAAGGCCCACATTGTGGCAGGCCCTGTGCTAGAGACTAGAGACCCAGTGACATCCAGGACAGATGGCTTGTGATCTCCACCTGGGTACTTCATGAGGTGCTTTGGATAGCTAGGGCCTTAGAACCTTCCCTTATTAGAACAAGTCCCTTCCTTACATCAATAACTGCCTCTTAATTACCTACTGTGCCCAGGGAACCATATTAGACTTTATAAGGATACAAATACATAGAGACCTCATCCTCAAACAGTAATCAGCATAAGCAGAGAGCCAAGATACATAGACAGACATAAAATAGTAAATTAATAATGAAAGTAAGTGGCGCCTTTTGGAATTCTGGTATGTTCCATAGCTTGATCTAGATGGTGGTTACACAAGTGTATACAAATGTAAAAAGTCATCAAGCTATATACTCAAGATTTGTGTACTATTTTGAGGTTTAAAAAAAATGCAAGGCTTTATTTGCTTTCAATTTATATATATGTCTTCATCAAATTCCAAAAATGATGTGAACCTTCTTACAAAGATAGACATAATTACCAGATTACAAAATAAATAAGGGAGAAAACTGGAAGAACGAAAAATAAAGACAGGAAATAAAAATAAGAAGCCAGAATTAATACTATTACCCCTCAAATGCATGCCATTCTTACTTCTTTCTTGTAGGGGGCTGCAATTCTGGCTCTAAGCCTATGAAAAGAGAGAGACATGACTCATGATGACCACAAGATAAAAACAAAACAGCAGCTCAGGAGAATCTAGCTATTCTTGGTTTTGAGGACTGAGAAACATTTTTCCCATGGGTCAACATGGAAAGGACACTGTGAAATATAGCAAACCATGTCCCTAACAAACCATACAGTAAATTTGATAGCATTTTGTGTTGGGTGGTTTTTTACAAAGTTTTTTTTATGTGGGCCAATGGTATAATGACAGAGCACAGTTCAATAAAAGCAATTATATAAGGGCCAAAATGATAGAAACCAGGCTTAGAAGTGTCATACAAGTAGAATAGATATTCTCATAGTTTCAAAGCCAGAAGCAGTAATGTGGTCTGGAGAAATTCAGAAAGGCTTCCCAGAGAAGGGGATATTCAACTGGGTCTTGAACAAAGATCAGAAGAGATCAGTTAAGTTGGCAGGAATGAGGAGGTCAATCCTAGTAGTAAAGGACTAATGCAAACCAAGGGGTCAAGGAAGAATGTAACAGGAACATTTAAGGAAATATTTAAGCCATCCTGGTTTATAATGAAAGAGTCAGCAAGACTGCCAGAAAGGTAAGTGGAGGCCAGACATTGGAGGCACCAGAAGTCAGACTAAAAGCTTAATTCTTTATCTTAGAGACAAAGGGTTGAACACTGAAGTATTCCAAGTTTCTGAAAAAAGGAATGTTATGATAAAGCTATTATTTAAGAAGATTTATCTGACTATCTTTAGCTGGATAAATTAGAAGTGCAAAAAAAAAAAAAAAAGTTGGAAAGGTTCTTCTCCAAAAGCCTCTGGACAATAAGTCTGTGATGTACATACTTAGCCTCATTTTACCTGTACACAAAGTTAAAGGATTGGCTTAAGGTAATTGTCCCCAAGGCAACAATGAAGCCACACCCATAACCACCAGTTACTTCCCTCTCCTGGGCCACTTTAAATTTAGGCTGTGGTTTGAAACAACAACAAAAAGCAGCTAAGGAAACTAGGGAGGAAGTTTTGGATCTTTCTCAAAGCAACATGGAAAAGAAGAGAGAGATGGAAAACAAAATATTTTAGAAGGGAGTGGAAAAAATGACCAGCTTGCAGCACTTAATGCATACAGGGAAGGAATGTTTATGCTTAAAACCTGAGAGCAGGGCTGCCTCCCTGCCCCCACACCCCCCTGAGGCTAGAAAGGAGAGATGTTTCACAGATCTGTATAAAGGGGGCATCGCTCCCTCACATGGCTAGAGCTGCTATTTACAGGGGAACACTTAGGGGCTCCAACCGTCTTTTCTTTTAAGAGAAAGCCTGTCTCCTGCTGTTTCTGGATCCAGTGCCTGCTGACAGCAGTCTGGAGGCACATACCACCCCATGGGCAGCTCCTTCATTCCTTTGCTGTGTTTGCAAAGCTGGCATGCCTCACTGAACACATTCACTGTTCTATACCTTGCACAAAACCCTCAGATTTCTTTTTGATATGGCTTTGTGTCTCTGTGTGTACTTGAACTTCTGGGCCAATGATCAGGAGCCTCACATTCAGCACCTGAGAAAAGGTTAAATGAAAGCAAAGGCATAAGAACCTCGCTTCTACCCTGTGCTGGTTGACTAATTGTGTGTGCATGTGTCTGTGTGTGTACAGGCATGTACTTTTTTGAGAAAAAAAGCTGTTCTTTGGAAATGAGCATGACAAGAGGCTCCACCTGCTGGCCTAGGAAGCTTCCAAAAAGCTGAGACCCATCATCTCAAACTGGAAATTATACCCACTCCTATCTTCCTGGCCAGGTTTTCTCATTGGTGGCTTCGAGAGACAATGACACACCATAGTGTTCATGGACATGCTTGATTTCACTGGTTCTCCATCTAGGGAAATGGACTGTAGGTCAAGTACTTCTGATGCCATGGAAAGGGAACTTGGCTAAGAGTCAAAAAAATCTAAATTCCAAGTCTACCATTTGCTTATTACAATGACATTGGATAAATGCTTACTTTTCTTGGACTTTTTCTGTTTTTTTTTTTTTCATCTGTAAATAGGAATTATAGCTCTTTTACTATTTTAAAGGTTGATATTGAGACTTGAATGGAGAGCATTAGAGACATGAAGGAATTTGTAACCATAATGCTCTGTGCAAACAAACTGGAGAGTCTCTAGCCTAATGGAGATTTGCTGAGAAGAGATTTTAGAAAATCTCTTCTTGGAGGGAAGCTTCCATGTTAGGGTAATTTCTATGGGGTGTTGGATCTTTGTCAATAAGAGGAGATTTAAAAAATTACAGCCTCAGTGCGACGTGGCTCCTGCCTTGTCCTCCGATGATTATACTACTCTGCCCCGGTGAGTTTGGGAGCTGGCGGGAATGAAGGAGCTGGCTCTTTGCAGATAAGTGCTCTCCTTCTGAACTTTACACCCTGTGTAAGGTAAATGTGGAAAGGGGCTCCATTCTCTTCCATTTATGCATTGGCTCTTTTCCATCCTGCCAGCCACATAGATCTGAGGTCTGGAGGGGAGTCTGGAGATTACATAAGGCAACCCTCACATGTGAAAGATGAACAAAGAAAGAGCAGCTTCGTGTCTCAGGGTCTCACTCAAAGTTACACAGATAGCCAGTGGGCTAAGTTCTCGAGCTCACAGATGGCAAGGTCTAAACTTAGCTGAACTTATGAGGCTCTGGGTAGCTCTGAGATAGTTACTCACCTTCCCATGACTTTGTTTACTCATTTAAAAATAGCAATGGAAAACGATCCTACCTTAAAAGGGCTCTAGGGTAGTGTTGGCAGGAGAAGAACATACTTTGCCAATTTATAGCTCTTATAAATGCTTTTAATTATTATCAGTTAATTAGAATTTTAAAAAGCCTGAAATAAAGCCTACATTTTAGGATGGTTTAACATGAATATAATTAGCTTTTCTATATGAATTATATATACATATATACTATGATAATATAATTTTGTAACACATAAAATATACATTATACACTTATAAAAACATAAATGAAATAATATAGCTGTATGTAATATATTGATGTTTCAGTAATATAGTGTGCTGAGTGTGCATTAAGTTTTTTTGATTAATAAATTGTATTTTTAAGAACATCTTTAGCTTATCATTGCCACTCAGTCCATAGTTGACACTGGGGTTCTCTTTTCGTGTTTTACATTCTATAGATGTGGACAAGTTTATAATGACACGTATCCATCATTGTACTATCACATAGAATAGTTTGACTGCATTAAAAATCCTCTGGCCTCTACTCCTTCATCCCTTCCTCCCTGCAATCCCCTGGCAATCACTGATCTTTTTACCATTGCCACAGTTCTTCTTTTCCCAGATTATCATATGGTTGGAATCATACAGCATGTATGTATCCTTTTAAGATTGGTTTTCCTAACTTAGTAATTGGCCTTTAACTTTCCTTCATGTTTTTGCACTAACTCCTTGCTCATTTCTTTTCAGTGCTGACCTGTATTCTATAGAGTGTATGTGCCACAGTTTATACAACCACTAACATACTGAAAGACATCTTGGTCACTTTCAAGTTTTGGAAATTATCAATAAAGCTACTATAAACATCAAGAGCAGGACTTTTATGGACAAAAGTTTTCAATTCTTTCTTGGTAAATTCTTGATAAGTACCATGGAGTACAATTAATTCCTAGATCTCATAGTAAAACATGTTTAGTTTTGTTAAGAAACTGCTAAACTACCTTTCTCATTGGCCATATCATTTTGTGTTCCCATCAGCAATAAATGAGCATTCCTGTTACTCCATCTTCTCATCAGCCATTGGTGTTGTCAGTATTCTGGAATTTGGCCATTCTGCTAGGTGTGGAGTGTAATCTTATTTGAGTTTGCAATTCCTAATGACATATAATGTTGAGTATCTTTGGATATGCTACTTGTCATCTGTTTTATCTTCTCTGATGAGATGTTTGTCCAGGCCCTTTGCCCATTTTTTTTTAGAACTTTACCTTTTTTAGAACAGTTTTAAGGTGATAAAAAAATTAAGAGGACGACACAGAGATTTCCCATACATTCCTGGTTCATGCACGAGCGTTGCCTCCCTCATTACTAACATTCCCGTACCAGTGATACATTTGTTACAATTTTATGCATTTACATTGACACATCACAATCATCCAAAGTCCAAAGTTTACATATGGTTCACTCTTTGTGTTGTATCTGTTATTGGTTTGCCAAATGTATAATGACATGTATCCATCATTATAGTATCACTGCCCTGTCTTGTTTTAATGCATCTATTCATCCCACCTACCCTGCTCCCCACCTCAGACAACACTTATCTTCTGTCTCTGTAGTTTTACCTTTTCCAGAATGTCATGTAGTTGGAATCTTTTGCTCATTTTAAAAAATATTTTTAATGTTTATTTATTTTTGAGAGAGAGAGTGCACAAGTGGGAGAAGGGTAGAGGGGGGCTCCAGGCTGCAGGCTCCAAGCTATCAGCATAGAGCCCTATGCAGGGCTTGAACCCATGAACTGTGAAATCATGACCTGAGCCGATGTCGAATGCTTAACTGACTGAACCACTCAGGTGCCCCTCTTTCACCCATTTTTAAACAGATTTATTCATTTTCTTATTGTTGAGCTTTAAGAACTCTTTGCATATTTTGCATAACAGTCTCTTATCAGATGTGTCTTTTGCAAATATTTTCTCCCAGTTGGTGGCTTGCCTTTTCATCCTCTTGACAGTAGTCTTTCACAGAGCAGAAGCTTTAATTTTAATTAAATTCAGCTTCTCAATTCTTTCTCTTAGAGATTGTGTCTTTCTTGGTGTCTCTTAGAATTATCGTTATGCCAAAAGCCATCTAGGTTTTCTCTTATGTTACCTACTAGGAGGCTTACAGTTTTCATTTTACATTTAAGTCTATGATCCATTTTGAGTTAATTTTTATAAAGGGCATAAGGTCTGTGTCAAAATTCTTTTGTTTGTATGTCCAGTTTTTCCAGGACTTTTTGTTGAAAAGACTATCTTTCCTCCACCATATTGCCTTTGCTCCTTTATCACAGAACAATTGATTTTATATAGGTGGGTCTATTTCTTGGCTCTCTATTTTGTTTCATAATCTATTCTTTCATCAATACCATATTGTCTTGATTATTGTATCTCTGTAGTGTGTGTTGAAATGAGGTAGTGTCAGCCCTCTGAGTTTATTTTTCTTCAATATTGAGTTAGCTTTTCTGAGTCTTTTACCTCTCTATAAACTTTATATAATTAATTTGTCAATTTCCACATCATAACTTCCTGAGATTTTGATTGAGATTGCACTGCATATTGATCAAGTTGGGAAGAACTGATATTTTGACTCTTTCCATCGATAAATATGGAATATTTCTCCATATATTTAGTTCTATGACTTCATTCATCATAGTTGTGTTTTCCCCCTTGATTTTGTACATATTTTGTTAGGTTTATACCCCAATGTTTTTAATGCTAATGCAAATGGTAATGTGTTTTTAATTTCAAATTCCACTTGTTAATTGCTGCCATATAGGAGAGTGAATGAATTTTGCGTTTTAACCTTGTATCCTGCAACCTTGCTGTAATTGCTTATTAATTCCAAGAGTCTTTGCTTTTGTTTCTCTTTTGGTTTTTTGTTTTTGTTTCTGTTGGGCTTCTTTGTTTTGTTTTGTTTTGTTGTCTATTTGAGATAAATATGTGATCTGAGAACAAAGACAAGTTTATATTTTCCTTTTCAATCTGTATAGCATTTATTTTCTTGTCTTATCTTATTTCATTATCTAGGACTTTTAGCACAATCTTGAAACACAGCGGTAAGAGAGGACATCCTTGCCTTGTCCCTGACATTAGCAGGAAAGTTACGAATTTTTCACCATTAAGCATGATGTTAGCTGTAAGTTTGTTTTTGTTGTTATTGTTGTTTGTAGATACACGTGATAAAGATGAGGAATTTACCTTTTATTCCTAATTTGCTGAGAATTTTTATCTTGAAAGGATCAAATAATTTTTCTACATCTATTGATATGATCATGTAGTTTTGCACCTATTCATGTGATGGATTAATAGTTTTGAATACAGAACCCCTTTTTATAACTTGTGAAAAATTCCACTTGGTCCTGGTGTATAATCAATGTTATACATTATTGAGTTTGTATAACCTTCTAGGCCTGAAGTTTTCTGCTTTGGAAGGCTATTAATTATTGATTCAACTTTTTTTTTTTTTTTTTTAGTAGATACAAGCCTATTCATATAGTCTATTTCTTCTTTTATGAGTTTTATGCCTTTCAAGGAAGTGGTCCACTTCACCTATTTTTTCAAATTTGTGAATACAAATTATCTTTTAATATCCATGGGATCTGTAGTGATGTCTTCTCTTTCATTTCTGGTATTAATAATTTATATCTTTTCTTTATTTCTTAGTTAGCCTGGATAGTCTTATCAATTTTCTTTATCTTTTCAGAGAAACAACTTTTGATTTTCCTTTCTTTATTGATTTCCTATTTTTAATTTCACTGAGTTTTGCTCTTATTTTTATAAATTTTATTCTGCTTGCTTTGGATTTAATTTGCCTCTTTTTCAGGTTTTCTGAAATGGAAGCTTAGATTATCAACTTTAGAACTTTTTTCTGTTCTAATGTATGTATTGAATGCTATAAATTTCCTTCTAAGCACTACTTTTATACATCCCACAAATTTTGATGAATTTTTTTATTTTCATTTAATTCAAAATATTTTTAAATTTCTCTTGAGATTTCTTCTTTGACCCATATGTTATTAAGAAGCACATTGTTTAATCTCCAAATATTTGGGGATTTTCCAGCTCTCTTTCTGTTATTTATTTCTAAGTTAATTCCATGGTTGTCTGAAAGCAGACACAGTATGATTTCCCTTCTTTGAAATTTGTTAGGAGGTATTTTATGGCCCAGAATGTGGTCTATCTTGGTGAATGTTCCATGGAGCTTGAGAAAAATGTGTAATCTGCTGTTTTTGGATGAAGTAGTTTATAGATGTTCATTATATCTAGTTGATTGATGGTGCTGTTGATTTCAACTCTGTCCTTAATAATTTTCTGCCTGCTGGATCTATCAATCTCTGTGAGAGGCATGTTAAGATCTCTATAATAGTGCATTCATCTATTTTTCCTTATTGTTCTATCAGAGGGTTTTTTTAAATTTTTTTGCTTTCTTGTATTTTGATGCTCTGTTGTTTGGCATGTAAACACTAAGAATTGTTACATCTCCTTGGAGTATTGACCCTTTATCATGTAATATCTTTCTTTATCCCTGGAAAATTGCTTTCTCTAAAGTCTGTTCTGTATGAAATTAATAGAAAGACTACTGCTTTCTTTTGATCAGTGTTAGCATGGTATATATCTCTCTATCCTTTTATGATTAATATATGTGTCTTTATGTTTATAGAGCTTCTTATAAACAACATATATTTGTGTCTTGTATTTTTATCTACTCTGGCAACCTCTGGCTTTTAATTGGTGTATTTAGGTACTCCCATTTAAAGTGAGTATTGATATAGTTGATTGTTACCAACCATATTTTTACTGTTTTCCATTTGTTGCCCTTGGTTTTATTCCTATTTTTTTTCTATACTTTCTCTGCCATTTGTGGTTTTAATTGAGCATATTATGTGAATCCATTTTCTCTTTCTCAGCATATCAATTGTGTGTGTGTGTGTGTGTGTGTACATATATATAATTTTATATATATAATTACACATATACTAGCTTTTTTTAGCAATTGTCCCAGAGTTTGCAATATACATTTACAACTAATCCAAGACCTTGTTCAAATAACATTATACCACTTCATGAGTAGTGCCATTATTGAAATTTTACCACACTTTACAAAGGATCTTTATCTCTTCTTTACATTTTTTATTTTCCATTTTATCCATCAGATGATTTAATGTAGCTTATAAGTTTTCAGATGGTGCTATAATGTTTTGTGAAGAAATGATACTTTACAAAAGCCCTGTAATACATATGGATCATACAGATGCATACTTAGAGTCAATCTGCACTCTTATCTATCATTGTAGGTGACTCTTCCGTATTGAAAATCCTGCAAGGAATAGCCAGATCTAGATGTTCTCACTTCTTTTTGGGTCTCAAATATCTGTAGATTTCACAGAAAAAGACAAGTTTTTCTCTATTGTATTAATCTTTTAGCATATACTAGGAGAGGACTAAGCTGCCTTTGATGACTTTCTGTCCTGCATACCCCTTTCATCTCTCCCAACCCCTCCCCTTAATCTTTTTTTGTTGGGTGGTCCATCCTACAGCAGGGTCATTCTTGTGCTCACCAGGCTGTTAACTGATCGCTGCTGAAATAGTAACTAAAATGTGAAGTATGGTGTTGATCTGAAGGAGTATGGATTTGAGTCCAATTCTCTCATGTAGTAGTTAGAAAATCATTAAACTTCTCTGCTTCTCAATTTTCTCATCTATAAAATGAAGTCCATGATAAAATCTCATAAGATTGTAATAAATAATTAAATGTTAAGGTCAAGCTAATATTCATGAGTCGGCAGCCCCAAGTTTGGGTCTCAGTTCCATCTTGAGTTGACAATTCAGACTCTGAACTTCAAATTCTTCTTCAGCAGGGTGGAGAGAACCATATCTATTTCACAGTAGAGTTATTATCATAATATAAGATAGCAATGTAAAATGCCTCACTAATAGCTAAGCCTGAAGGAATGCTAGTTTCTGTCCAGTTTCTGAGAATTATAGATTTTCAACAATAATGCATTAAAGTGTTGGTCTCATACAAATCATTGCCTTTTAAAGAGAAATTCCAGTGGACCACAACTTTTAGACCCAAAGGTATCAACTACAATGGTAGAAAGACAGCCAGAGAAGACTGAATTCTGAGGTAGTACTCACAACCTACAAATCGATATTTCATCAACTCTAAAGTATTGCCCTGATTTCCACATATTCCCAGGAGTCATGATCCTCTATATGTCCAAATATGAAAATATCCATGATTCGGCATGTGTATTTCTAGACATTTCTGGCTGGACAACTATTGCTCATTCATCATAAACTACTAGTACCACTTTAAAGAAATATAAACAATGATGGTTCTTTCATTTCTGCTCCAACCTGGATCATTTGTGCCTCATACTACAGTATTTTCCAAAGCCCATTGCACCTAGTATTTAATCTGTCTTTGCCAATCTATTTATCTTTGTGTCTCTAGCACTAATCACAATTCCTAGCATAAAGTATGTACTCTGTTAATATTTGTTAAATGAATAACACACGTGATGAGCACTAAACCTAGTTAAGCACAATGCTTAATTTAATCCTCACAACATTATGAAATGTGTATTACCATTATTAATTTACAAATCAAGATACTGAGGCTCAAAGTGTTGTTGCCTTTTCATATTCCCATGTCATAGGTGGCAGAGGAAGAAATTTAAGCTCTGGTTTGTCTCAGTGATGTCTAGGCAGAAGTCGCAACAGCTCTATGGAAAACAAAAGCCTTGATCTGTGGCACATGCCAATTTCAATGGCATAAATATCCCACCACGATCAATTTTTATCTGTCGAGGTAACATCAATAGGTTCACAAAGTTTAGCAATAGGCTTGCAAGCTGGTACGTGCTGGCTTCAGCACACCCCTAGTTTCACAGCAAAGTGAAACCAGTGTAGGGCATTTTCAACGGCGCTAAGCCTGCTAGCCAGGCTGCTAGTTCTGTCTTGGTGGCTGAAGAGACCACCAAAAGCTATAACATAATCATCCCCTGCAACCTTTGAATATTGGCGACCTCTGTATTCCAGACTGGTGTGTAGCTGGTCATCTCACCAACAAATTCACTCATCAGGAGTGTTCTTCCTTCACCAATGCCCGGCTACCTACTTCTGCTTTTGGATATGAATGTAGCAGAATATTTTTAAAGGAACAGCCCCCAACTAGGCTAGTTATCTAACTCCCCTCCTTAAAAATATACAAAAAAGAAAACGAGGAAAAACATTCCCTGTTGGGTTTTTTTTTTTTCAAGAAGGCCTTCTCTGAGTTGTATACTTGTTTTGTGACAGAAATAGCAACTGATAAGCTGTGTTCATGTACAAATAAAGATGTTGTTATGTGAAGCTGCTTATTGTTAGTGTCTTCAGGCAGAAAAAATGTTTAGAAAACCTCACCGAATCCCCACAGTTTCCTTGGGATTCTCTGGGATGACTTGGAATGCCAGTAGAATCCACACAGGATGATTAGAGGGGAGGCTTTCGGCACTCTTGAAAACTCTCATGTTATTCTCTCCCTTGGGAAGCTGCTCAAGAACACGTTGTATTGGGAGTGCAAAGCCACTAGGTCAATGGAATCATTTCTTTGTGACTTGGGAATTTCTCAGAGCCAGAAATGTTATCCAAGCTTCATCTCTGTGACTGAGGAAAATTGCATCAGCTGCGCATAGGATACCAGATCTCAGTACAGTATCTATTTAAGCAATGCCCTGGATGGCAGATGTTGAAGCATGGTTATTGGGCGCATGGGCTACTGAGTGCACTGAAGCCTGGTTTATTCTTTCTGACTTACCAGCAAGTTTGAAAAAAACCATTTGGGAAAATATCATGGCAGAGTAACGTGACAGCTAGGAAGAAAAGTGGTGTTGCTTCTGTGTGTTTGTGCATATACAAGCTGTGTATATATGGTTCTGTGTGCATAGAGGTCAAACCAAATGAAATTTTCATTCAAATTTCTTTGAATGAAGAAAACAAACAATGGGTGAAGTGGACTCTTTAGTAGAGGGTCAAGAGACTTTATTTTTGTCCTAGCTCTGTTACTGTCTAACTCCGTGTCCTGGAATTATTATTTAGCTTTCCTTGTCCTTAATTCTCTTAAGTAGAAACATGGGGGTGTGAAATCTATAGTAAGTCACCTTCTGCTTCTTCTTTATTAGTTCCTAGATTCCACAGATAAAAGCAAATAATGCTTCCATTTTCAAAAGTGGCTTGAACAAGTCATATTTCAAAGGAAACAAAGCATATTCAAATAGTAGTGCTTAAAAATGCTATTAATTTAGAATTTAAGCCAAACTGGTATGATTTTTTTTTCCTTTGGCCAAGGCTGTATCCACATACACCTGGATAAAAGTGGAAAAAAAGATGCCAGTCACCCAGATGGCTCTAAGTGTTTGATATCTGTCATCATGCAGGCCAAACACCTGGATAATTGAATTCATTTTCACTTTTTAGCCAGATGTTTTGAAATTATTGAGACATGGCTTAGAATAAGGTAGAACAACAAGGTAGAATAAGCTACAACAAAAGGTAGAAAAAGGAGATGAGAAATTTTTGAGTTGCCTATCTCATGTCAGACACTTTCCCTTGTATTTTATAATTTATCTTCATAAAAATACCGTAAGGCATTACCCTCAAATTACAGGTTAGGAGACTGAAGCAAAAGAATTTAAGTTATTTGCCAATGCCTCATATCTAAGAAGTATGAAATTAGGGACTTGAAGTTTTATTTGGAGAAGAACTATTAGAAATGAATGCAATTAAGTTATAGGTAATTAAATTAAGAGCTGAGAAACAGTTGATCCGTAAATATGATCATAAAAACATAATGCAGATATAGAAACAGACATAGCTATTGCTTCTATTGTTCATCTTAAGGACTTTTTAACCCAAGCCTGTGATAGCATCCATGGAAAGAGTAAGAAAAACTAGCCCAGGAGAAACTGTACCATGTTGCATAGGTCTTTCTGTTATGCACACGTTGTTTTGCTCTGATCAGGCAGTGAAATTGAACATAACTACCTCATTCATTGTTTTACCTCCCTGGAATTAGGAATTCTGGATGATTTTGTAGAAATAACATAGTTCATTATATAAATGTATTCGAAATAGCATACAAATATATGAATGGTGATGATTTCCTGGGGAAAGATTCTGAAGATTGGATCTTATAACTCCTTGTAAATAACCTGAGGGGTAAACTTCCCTTTACACACAGAAGAGGCAAATTGGCCCATCCCAATGTTCTCAACAATGCCTTGATTTTTAGGGAAACAATGAATCAAATTCTTTCCCCTTTATATGCCAAGGAACATAAATTCCCAAGCCCACGCGGAAAGGAAATCATATGTACCTCCTACCAAAGTCTGTTCTTCTATAAGGTAGAAATGATGATTCATAGCAAAGGCTACTAGTTCTGATCAGGGAGACACTGCAAAGACCTTTTAGAGTATTGTCAAGGGCAGAGATACTCCACACTTTCCCAGACAGTGAGCATGAGAGAGGAGAAGAATAATTGGCTCCCAAACTGAAGGAAAGATCTGATTTTGGATCTTGAAGATAATCATGCAAATTCATGCAGGCAGATTTACTCCCAAGTTTACAATACCCCAGTTGCTGACCTACTGGTTAGAGCACTGGGAAGAAAATTCATTTCCTAAATAAATATAGGGATGAAAATTTACAGGGTAAGTAAATGGGGGCGAAGGAGGACAGAAGAATGTATAAATGTTAGTTCCAAAATATGAGTGAATGGGTTAGAGATAATGTACCCTCTGGAAATAGCAAATGTTGTAAGTTTTCAGAGAAAGAGATAAATCATAAGAGATTTGGAATGCTTCTCAAGGGCTGAAGTAGAAGGAAATTAAATATCCTCAATAAGATTCTTGAGAGAAAGTTTATATAACTGTATTATTTAAATATGAGGAGAAAAAAATCAAAATCAACCCAAATTCAACAGGAAATAATCTCTTTGGAAAACACAGCACACACATATCTAAAAATACGCAAGAGACAACAAAAGACTATAGAGACAAATTATGTGTCTACATAGTCAGACTCTTCCTGACCTAGCCCCACCCAGGGGCAGATGCTGAAAATACTCAACACTTAGACTCAGCTCTGGCCTGAACCAGTTCAATCCAAGTCTGAGCATTATTTTAGAGACCCCATCCTCCCTAATCAGTAGTGCCTGGAATGTTTCTTGTTGCCAATATGGGTATCTGATATGCCTGCCTGGGGTTGTCCTGTGCTAGTAATAAAAATGGCTAGTAGCCAGCATTGAGCTTGAGCCAGTTTCTTTCTTCTAAATAGTCTGTATACATTATCTTATTTAGATCTCAAACAATTCTCTAAGATAGGTAATGCAATCTCCCTTACTGGTGAGTGAAAGTAGGTTCCAAGAGGTTAAGTAATGTGCTCCAGGACACTCAGCTAGTAAGTACCAGAACTAGTCCCCACCACAAGGGGTGTTCCACATATTGCACCCAGCACACATTCACATTTTTTTATTTAAACATTTTTGTAAATGTTTATTCATTGTTGTTGTAGACAGACAGTGTGAGTGGGGAGAGGCAGAGGGAGAGAAAGAAACAGAATCTGCAGCAGCCTCCATGCTCTGAGCTGTCTGCAGAGTCCAATGAGGGGTTTAAACCCACAAGCCATGAGACCATAACCTGAGCTGAAATCGGATACAGGCGCCCCCATTCACATTTTTAAAATTATAAACTCAACTAATTCCCCAAAGGGTTAGAAAGTCAACCTTACCTGGGTCTCCTTTCAACAGGGTCTAAATATTCATCATTCTATCTTTTAAAATTGAAGGGATTACAAAAATCAGCCCAAACCATGGAATTATCATCTACCTGAACATACATATACTTCTTCAGTCTCCGGCTCGTTCCTCCCAGAGGTGGAGCCAACTGGATCATTCCAGAATTCCCTGAACCCACTGCCACTAGAAATTGGAATTTTGTCATCTTGCACCAAGCCCAACCATCTAAAGGTATTTCTCCTTCCTCGCATGAGCCCTACCACATCTTCATAATTAATTCTCCATCCTCCATGAACACAATTTATGGCCAAATAGGTCTTAGGCTGAGAACACAAAGATTCTGTCATGTTCATATGACAGCTAAAATAGCAAAGTGCTTATTTCATTCCTCATATCCATGACATGACGCACCCCATCAACTAAAGGAAACACTCAGCCTTCAGGATGATTTTGTTTCTTTCTAGCTCAAGCCCCTCAAGCCCTACATTTCCCTCTCTTTCAGAACTTTCAGAACAAAACCATTAGAAGCAAAGGAGATGATATACTTTCGAAGATAGTAATGCAGATATGGAGGCAGATCAAACCCTACTTCAAAAGACCTAAAGCTAAAAACAAAAACAAAAACATTTAACTGTGTGAAGAGATACTGGCTACAAAATGGACAAAAAGGTCCTAGATGAGCTGAATTATAAATGCAATTTACACTTGTCTAACTTTTTGATTGTTTACACATGAGCCACATTAGCCTTGCTGATTATTTATCTAATATTTTTTCAAAAACTCTACTAAAAAATAACATTCACACAGAAAAGTACACAGCTATAATTACATAACTTAATAAATAAATTTTTATAAAATGAATATCCCTGCATCACTAGCACCTAGATCATGAAACAGACCATTCCAGATCTACAGCCTCTTCTGGCTATTATTGTTACTTGCTCATCTACACTCTGCTGGGGATCTGTTTTGCCCATCCTAGAACTTTACACATATAGAACCATGCAGGATGAACCTTTTTGTGTGTATATTTTTTAACCACTCAAAATTACATTTCTGAGAGTCATCCATATTGCTCTGGATTACTGTACTTTCATTTGGCATTTTCATTTGTAGTATTCCACAGGAATGTCATGATTTCTTTATACATTCTATATTACATGGAAGTTGGTGCTGATTTTTCATTATTACAAGTATACTTGATGCCCAATTCATGTACATGCTTTTTGATGAACATATGTATTTTATAGTCTTATTTTCCCTAGTAAAATATGCTCACATTAATAGTTATCAAATTTCTTCTCATTGGTTTGGATTATGTGGCCAATGTGATAAGATTATTTTGTTTTGTATCTCAATTCTGAATTCCATAGTGCTGGCAACTCTTTTCAGTTTCCATTATCTGCAAATTTGAAAATAAGTTTCTTCATTTTTCTGACAAATCGTTTTAGAACAGTAAATATTTTTAAGTCTAGTATAACATATTATATTAGGCTGTTCATCTCCAGCCCTAGGAAGAATGTGGGAAGTACTAAAATTTATTATTGTTGCTAAGAGGCCAGAGGGTTTTTTAACAACTCTCCCAAAATCTAGTGCTCTGCTTTAATCTTGCCATTCCCACCTCATACTTATGGGTTTTTTTTTTTTTTGAGCTAACTTAGACTTTTTCTTTTGAAAAAAAGTAATCATAACATTTTATAGCAAATTTATTTTATGTCTTATCCCTCCTGGTTAAATTTATATTTGAATAAACTTCTGTGCAAGGAACTCTCCAAAGCAATACACCAGTAGAAGTTTCAGACACTATAATTTGAGTTAAATAGATATTGTGGTATAGCAGAAATTTCCCAGATATCTCAAATACGTGATGTTGGCATGCATGTTGCATTTATAACTGAACTGGACTGGTCCACTGAGCACTAGCTAAAACAACAACAACAACAAGAATATACTTCCTCTTACTTGAGGATTATTGAATTTTTGTAATCAATGATTTTAAAATTTGAAGTTTTCATTAATGCTTTTAGCCAGGGTTGGATGGGGTCAGTGGCTGGAGGAACAGGAAAATAAACCCCAGGTTTTTTGATTTCATGTCTTTCTCTGAACAGTCAAGTCTGAAGGTTGACTCATTGCCTTGAATGCAGATTAGTCTCTACTGCATTTCCATTCCACATTTTCATTTGGATTGGAAAGTCTAACACAAACTAAAACTTCACTCCTAATAGAGAAGTCTTCCTGTCTTTTTCAATTACTATCTTCCCATATGTAATAATAATTAGATAAAGTTTCTTCCATAGACAAATATATTGCTAAGCTATATGATGGAAAATGGTTACTAGATTTTTCGCCATGATATAATAAATAAGATAAGTTGACAGAATAAAGGAATCAAGTCATCCATTAATAAGCCTTTAAAAAATCAGTTTAGCTTTTGATTTATTTAATGAGGTCTTAATATCTGATGGTATACAGATCTCATCTAGAGGTAGCTTTCCACGTTTTCTCTCTCCCAAGCCCATAGTTTTCAATCTTGTAGTTCCTCTCTCAGAAGTCCAGTTCTTTGGAATCCTCAATATGGCTCTTTAAGTAGCTCCTAATAATTCACTGAAGTCGCTACATCAAATGAAAACTCTTTGCTATTCCTAATTCAAGAACTCAAATTCCAAGTGATAAAATTAGTCCTGGCACCCAAAATGACATAAATGAATATGTGCATTCTCTTTATGTTTTTAGGCCTGAGAGAAAATTAGTCGTAGGAGTGTGGGGCTGCAGAAAACAAGGGAGGTGTTATAAATAGGGAGGAACTAGGGAAAATGTAGATCTGTTAGTGACCAGAGTAAGTAGGCATGGGGTGTTAAAGAAGTTATTAACATCTGCATTCTAAATAGCAGCTGTGTATACGTTGGAATAGATAAGATTATCTACCTTGGAAATGACCTGAAACAACCATAGTTGAGAAAAAAGTAATTAGGCCAATATTTAAAAACAAAAACAGAATTAAAATAGTTGATTTAGCTGATTGTACTTAGGGATTTTTTTTTCTTCCTTTTGCACCTTTTAAAATCACTGTATTTCAAAATTTCTAGTGGAAAGTATCTAGTTAGGTCCAATTTTTAAATTTAAAATCATATTTTCAAGAAATAAGACATGTAGACTAGTGAATTTAGGTGAGAAAATAGAACATTAGAGAAATAAGTAACTTTCTAGAATTGTCATATCAAACAAAGTTCCAAATAATTTCTGTATACAATCCACTCTAGGACAGGTGGACCATAACAAATACTTCTTATGTGTGGGTGGGCTGTGCTTAGAGCCTTCCTTCCAAAGAGGCTAGTATAAGGGGCTGGGCCAAAGGGAATAACTTTCCTGCGAGTAATCTTGACCAACACTACCCCAGTCAGGTGATGAAGGACAATATCAGCAGTAATAAGTCATATTGATAGCATAGACCTTTGATATGATGTGATGAGAATAGCACTTTACCCCTAAATTCCTACTCTAGTTGTAATCATGAGAAGAACATCAGATGCATTCCAGTTGAGGGATATTCCACAAGAAGCCTTAGCAGTACTCTTCAAAACATCAACTCAAGGTCATCAGAAACAAAAAAAGCCTAAGAAATTGTTGTAAGTAGGAAGAGCAGAAGGTGACAAGATAACTGAATGCAATGTACTAGCCTGAATGGAGTTTGGGGGCAGAAAAAAGAGCATTAGGTAAAAACGAAGGAAATCTGAATAAAGTATGGACTTTAGCTAAAAATAATATATCAATATTGGTTCATTAAATGAAAATTTACTACACTATTATAAGACGTTGATAACACAGAAAACCAGGTACTGAGTGTACCGAGACATTCTGTACTCTCTTCAAAATGTTTATGTAAATCTAAAGCTATTTTAAAATAAATGTTTACTTTAAAAAAGAAAAACAAGCAGCAGGCCCCTTTTTGGAACTGTAAACATCAAAGCGGTATATGGGGATTATGATATTGGAGGTTTGAATCCCTGGAAGAGCTTACCACAGACTTGTGGGTCATCTTCTCTGGAAATCTTTAAAGGCAAGTTGAGCCATCTTGTCTCTCAGAATTGTTTAGGTCACTACAGTGTCTTAAAACGGGTAGATTAGAATCAATAAATTCTGGTCCCCTCTGGCTCCATTGTTTTACAAGTCTATTATTTATTTATAACATTGGATATCAGTTACCTATGGGTAAACCTAATTTCCATTTTTATTAGCATTCTCACAGAGGCTGAATTTCTTTCAGACTTGTGTTGATTCTTACGTTTGCATGATAGTAGTATAAAAAGGCATTATTCCTATTTAGGTATATCAAATGCTTTGCTTTCTCCAATAATGCAAGGAGACAGGCTTGTTTATTATGGGTTTCTTCCAAATAATTTTATAATGACTGTTTGTAGCACTTAGTTATCTTCCAGGTGCCAGCAAATTAATACTAAGACTTCTACAAAGTTCTCATGACTCTTCTCTAAAATATAAAGATGCACCGAAATGATGGTAGAATCTTATATGTTTACTCCTCTAAAATTATCCCCCCCCCATAATTATATGAGGTCTAGTGCTTATCTACACTTATCTCTAGTGTAACATTCTTTTGTTTAAATTTCTAAACAAAATTTAAAAAGTGGAAGTGAAATCACATATCTCTTTTGAAACCATAAATAAAAGTCTAAACCCAGGCTATAAAAACACCAAGATGGAATTTTTTTTTCTATCCGGGACTGCATACATTTTCCCCTCATACCCCTGTACGTATTCATTACTCCAAAACTCTGCATGTGTGTCCTTCTTTACACAAAATCCTAGTTAAACTGCGTTATCTATACTTCATTCAAGCAAAAACCCAAAGTCCTTTCAGGCAAACTGCTGCTAGGGAAGGTCATGTTTCATACCTTCATTATAGTGTAGAACATGCTTTGAATGTTCAATAGCTTTGGTTAATAAGATCAGTATAATTCGCACAAGGAGCAAGTAGATGAACCATGTAAAGATTTGGCTAACGGAGGTAGGCTGGAGGTCCCCATGGTCCCCATATTTCTTCCACTGTTTTCTCTGTCCACTGTTAAATTTCCTTTCTTAGTTGACTGGCTGGGCTACATTGCAAGGCTATAAATGAGTCCCTTCTTTGCCCTTGAACTTATTAAGCTCTCCAGCTTCTACTACTTTGTCTGGCAGGCAGCCCCACACCCTCATGACTTTCTGCAAGAAACAGAACCTCCTGGTAACTAACACACTGCCCTGTCGTCTACTGTGAAGCAATCTCACTTCTGAGCTAATGATTTGAGCCTTCTCTTTCTATTTCCCTTTTAATAAAGTTTTCAGACCATAATAAGTAACAAAGAAGAAGATGAGGGGAAAGAGGAAAGTGAGGGGAAGAGGGGAAGAGAGACAGAGTGAGGGAGAGGGAAAATGCTATAAATACAGACCAGTACCTAATTATAATTCAAGACACCGGCAATTTAATAAAAACAACTCCTCCAGAATGCAGCCATAAGGAAAGAGTTTCCACAATCTGTTCATCTGCATAATTAGTGATTGAGGACCTGGGAACAGTTGGAACATTGCTGAGGAAGGCCCAGGTCACATTATTGATAACATAAATAACAAAGATACAGATTTCCCCAAACTACAAACATCAGAATGTAACTAACAACAACCTAATAGGAGCATAGAAAACAAACAGAAAGCAGATAAACTCTGGAGCCGGGCAGGCAGAAGCCTGGAGTCAGGCACATCATTCATCAGTCTAAATACCCTCAGGTTTCTTAGAGTCACCTAAAAATACGAAAACAGGAAATCCCCCTCAGCGGTGCTATCTGCAAGGATGTGTGACTATGGCTGTGAGTTTGCACGTTCTCCGAGTCAGACACATAGTCTTTATGCTGTTACACATGGGGACATAATTCATTTTGGAAAAAAAAATTTTGCATTGCTAAACTTGGTTATTTGATGACACAGTGGAGACCTGGCAAATGAGTGCTGGGGACATGGTCTGCATTTCAGAACCAGGCTGAATTCTATATAAGAGACTGATAAGTATATTCAATCCCTTTAAAAGTGAGCGAGTTTTTCAGCTCCATTATAAAACTCTGTGCATTCCTATTGCCAATTTGAGAAGGGATATACAACCATGAGGACCCTAAGTGTTTTTCACCTTCTCATTTTGCAGCTCCTGCCACAGGGCTGAGAAGATAGTATGCTGAATAGATATTATGGACAGGCTCATTAGAGACGAATCAAACAAAAATACAAGGAGTTAAAAACCACTTAAAATTCTACTGCCTGAATACTATCACTGTTTTTGCAAATCTGGGGAATGAACTTTTATGCAGATGAAGATACAATTGCCAAATAATTGTTTTCAAACTCGGGATCAGCTACATCAAAGTTGTGGACCCACAGACTGGGCAAGGCCTAAGAGTTTTAGATAAATCAGTCTAAGGTATGTACACGTATGAGCTGTCAACCCTGGCAAATTTGAACCCTTTGTATCTTCAGCCAGTGTGAGACCTCTTTCACTGTTTGAACAAAGAACTGTATCTGAGGCCAAACAGTGTGGGTGACAGCAAGGGACAAGGAAAGAATTTCCACTGCACATACCTCCGTCATGCACCACTGTAAATATGTGAATAGTTTCAACTTTTCACAAAAGAAAGAAAAACAGTAATACTTTTTAAAAATATATGTGGCTTTGTGCTTTAAGGCTTTAAAAACCACACACATACCTGTGGTTTTGAAATATCCTTAAGACAGCAGAGGGGACAATCCTGTCTGACTGGGTGAATGAGATGAAAGGAAAACCCATCCTGAAAGGAGGAAATTAACCTGTTCAGGTAGAGTTGTCATAATTGTACATGGTCTTGGGATCGAAGGCCTCTAAAGCCTAAACCTTCCATTACTTGACAGTTGGAAAAGTAGTATGGGGAATTTGCACTTCTAAGATTAAGTGTATTGGAGCACCTGGGTGTCTCAGTTGGTTAAGCATCTGGCTCTTGATTTCCACTCAGCTCTTGATCTCACTCACAGTCTTGAGACTGAGTCCCATGTGGAGCTCAGCGCTAGGCACAGAGTCTGCTTAAGATTCTTTCTCTCCCTCTGCCCTTTTCCTGCTCGCTCCCTCTTGCTCTCTCTCTCTCAAAAAATTTTTTAAATTAAAATCTGAAAATTAAGTGTATCATTCACACATGAAACATATCGATTTTATTAGTTTATTCAGCAAATATTTACTGAGTACTTCTTAAATGCCAGATACTCCTCTAAGCCTTGATGTTACCAATAAACAATGGGGACAAAAATGTCTCTGCCGTCATCAAACTAAAGTCCCTGTAAGTAAACACATGGGCAGTTACCTCCTACTCCTTGCATTCCTAAGGAAGCTTTTTCTATCTCCAACATAGCCCCCATGATTTGAAAATTATATTTCCCCATGGGAAGATGCATAAAGCTGCTGACTGGTCTAGCATGCCTGGTGAAACGGATTGAAAAATACTTTGCTGGTGGTAAGAAGTGAAATGCAGCAAGTCTCAAAAGAATAAGGCATCTAAAAGCTGAACCTTTTTTAACCACAGACAGTGGGATAAAGCTAAATGTCATGCATACCTGCCAATGATATCTGTTACAGAAGAATTTGAATCTAATGGATCACCTTCAAAAACTCTGGAATGTCTTTGCACTATTTTCCTGGGTCATGGACCATGACTTAAAGTAGAGGCTCCCTAACTTTGGGACTTCATATATTGGTACAATTAAAATACAACAACAAAAGCAAAGAATGGGAACTGCCATGGGAATACCAACTTTTAATTTCAAATGAGGACATTAAAAGACATTTAAATATGTTTAAAAGTAGAAAAAAAAAACACAAAATTATTTCGAGTCATTTCTAAGAAAGTACAAGTGATCTTTGTAACAACACCCATTAGCTGTTGTATTGGGATAGGCTAAATTATGCTGTAGTAACAAATAGGTCCCCTACCCAGCCCCCAATCTTAGCCGCTGGAAACGACATGCTCCTCATTTTTCATGGGTTGGCAGGAGCCCGTCATCCCTTCGAGATCGAAGATTGATGAAGCCGCCATCTCCAACGTGGCCGACTGCTGTGTCAGAAAGGAAAAGAGAGTTCCGGGCGCACCAGCATCATCAGCAACTAATGCTCTGGAAGTAACACATAACACTTCTCTTACAACTCATTGGCCAGAACTAGACACATGGTCAGGCGAGCTAGCACTATCCAACCGGCATCAAATGTTTGATGAGCAACACCGATGAGCTCCACAGCTCATCATGGATCTTATTTTCTCATTTCAGTATGGATTCGTGAAAACTTGGTCACTTCACCCCTCGACAGGCGGTTGAGGGGGAGGGAAGAAGGGAAGGGATGGCGAGAGGAGGAGAGGAGGGAGAAAGAGAAGCATTTATAGCCCAAATAAAATTATTTCTGGAATTTGGCCCCATCTTGGGGGTATGAGCAAATTATTACCTTCCTCCCAACAACAAAGTGATGGCTAGTGAGCGAGGACCCTGTGACCAAAGGTGAACAACTCCGAGAACCCGGATCCCAGGAGTGACAGTGCACGGGAAGGGCACTAAAACTCAAAGCCTGTCCCAGTAGCAAAGGCTCTTGTTCTTGAGCTGAAAGACAATTTGCTTTAGCTGTCAACAACATCATGCTTTATAACTCATTCTTAATCCACCCCCTCAAGGATGATTATTTCAATATTAACTCTGCATCCAAACATCTGAACAGGTCTGAGTCAGCCCAGCAAAACCCAACAACACCATGTTGACCCTAAAGGTTGCATAAGAAATGAAAAGAAGCTTAGTTTCCTGTGCTGTGTGCTCATTCAGTCACAATTGTTTTGCTCTGGTTTGTTGCTTTAACTGTTGTTAATACATGTGGCAAAACCAGCCCTCAAAATGAAGTTAAATCTCTTTACTCAGCCATTCTATTGAGCTATGAGGCAGGGAAGTCTTATGCTGTTTTATGGAAATTCTGATTTTCAAAGTAATAAACAAATCTCAAAGGAACCAGAAAGGAACGATTGGACCCATGCCACACACTCTGTGTGGGCTCAAGAAATTGTATTTGATGATGGCAAATTTCCTTTTCAAAAACACCCTCAAACAAAGCTTAAGTTCCAGAAATGTTTTCCGGGCCAGACTTGTAGTAAATTTTCCTTGGAGGCCCTAATGCCATATGAAGGACAAATGGAACTAAGATAGACTTGGTACTCAAATGAGGGATAAGGGAATTCAAACAAATATGGACTGCAACTAGATTTAAGCCTTTGATTCTATAATTCAAATAAATAATAGTCAATTTAGTTGGTGGAGAAAAGCCAGTGCTGTCATTTAATAAAACATATATTGCACAAGATAAATGAACTTTTTAAAAAATTCATGATAAAATACTGTCAGAAGGATATAAAATGAAATGCAAATCTCTCTCTTTCCTCACTTATCCCCAATGACTCCTAAGTTCTTCTTCCTTAAATGTAAAGCGAAAAAACTGTAATGCCTCTATTAGTGTGTATAATCATGTATGTTTTTCATCTACTCAAATGGGATCTTTTTCATTTCACTTGTTCAGGCTATTAGCATCATGAAGGCACAGCTTCTGTAGATTTCTCTTCTGTGTTGGGACTTCAACAATATCAGTTGACTTTCCATTTGAATTCATTGAGAAAGTTGCTCATTTAGACAACCAAACATTTTATATAGTACCTTGCACTGGAAAACAAACAAACAAATAACCCCTCAAAACCTCCTGAATTTAAATATTTCAGGATTAAATATTAGTTATAAATGAGTGAGGCTCTCATCTACTCCTGAAATAAATAACTAATGTACTAAATAAATGCTTTTGAATAATAAACTTGGCTTTGTCATTGGCCCAAAGGGCTATCTGTCAGATGCCCCACTCTTAACAGAACAGAAATTCCAAAGCATGTTTATGCTATTCATAGCTTCCTTGGATACTTGGGGGGTAAATTTGAATTAAAAGCTTGGAAATTGGAAGAGACCTTATCAGATTTTTCTGAACTTCTGTCAGAATTAGAAAGAGTATCATGGTCGGAAGATCCCCTGTGCAGTGGTCCTTTCGGTGAACCTGACAGTTTCAGCCACAGAAACTATTGGGTCCATCTAAGTACACACGGACATTGCTGAGAGTTTAGTACCCAGTTGTTTACAGATAAATATATATATTTCTGAGGCAGAGTTTGAGAATGCGTATAGCCAAAGAGGAATGATTAAACAGAGAAGGGTTAATGAGAAATAGCTAATTATCGAGCACCTACTTGTCAGATACTATAACTACTTAAATTTTCTCAGCTAATAAATGTCCCTACGAAATAGTTTGCCCTCCAAGATAGATAATAGATATATGATAGAAAGATGGATAAATAGATAGATAGAAAGATAGATCACTATTTTACAGAAAAGAAAAGTCATTCATCCAAGTTATGCAGTCAGCAATAGATTGGGCAGAGATTCAAATGTAAGTCTCTGATTACAAAGACAATCTTCTTCTCACTGTACCGCAAACCCTTTTCAAAAATTATCTATTCACTAAAATATGTGCCAGGCCCAGATGGCTTTACAGCTGAATTCTATCTAACTTGCAGTGAACAGATAATCCTTATGTTATTCAAAAAATTTCTGACCATAGCAAAAGATGGAAAGTTTCCCAATTTAATTTATGAAGCTAGCATAACCTTACTTCCCAGTCCTGATGAAGATAAGAATGGAAAGAAGATGATAAAAAATTTCACTCCTAGACATGAATTCAATACAGTCACTAAATCAGATGTACAGATTATCAAATTAAATCAAGGTGCACATTTAAAAAATAGCACCCTATGATTAAGCCAACTGTATTGCAGGAATGCAGGGATAGTTCAACATTAAAAAATATGACAACATAATTTACTAAATGTACAGGTTAAGTTGAAGACATAAGTTCATTTATTAGTTCTGAGAAACACCTCTCAAAAATAGCTGTCATCTTAAATTTAGAAATAACAAAAAAGAGTGTAATAGAACTGCAAAGACTTCATTTTAACAGCATAGCAAACATCACACTAAGAAGGAAACCAGTGATGATAATTTAAATAATGTTGTTTGAGGGATTCTAAGATAATAAAATAATAAGATAAGTCATATAAACAGTGGGAAGAAAGAGACACAGGTATTGTATACACGATATGGTTGCACACCTGGTAACTCAAAAGACTGAGAGAAGCTGATAACTATAAGAAGATAGTTAATAATGTTATTGTATAAAAAAGGAGCGAATCAAAGGACATATTGTGTCTCAGTATTTGGGGAAAAACATTTTATAATAAACCTATTCCTTTCATACCAGCATAGAAATTTAATGAATTCTAATCAAAAGTTCATTAGGTTATCTATCTCAGAACTAGACAAAGTGATTTAGAGGTTCATTTGGAAAGTAAGTGTATAATTGCCTAGGAATTTATGAAAAATAAGAATAAAGGGAGCAAGAAACTTTCTATACCAGACACTAAAACTTTTTAGAATGTAAGATTCCAGAAGGAAGGCGTTCTGTCTGTGTTTGTTCCCAGGACCCACACAGTGCCAGGAGCACAGTGTACACTGAATAATTATCAATTTAATGTATAAATGAAGTTAGCAAATAAGATCAAAAGATGAGATTCCAAGCCCATGAGTAAGCAGGTAAATCAATGAGATGGAAGGGAGTCAAAAGCTAATTTAAGTATATTTTATTACATGGTAAAGTGGCTTTTCAATTTTGGGGGGAAAGATTCAGTATATGATCAATGGCTTTAAGAATGTTGGCTTTCCTTCTAGAAGAAAATAAAGTTAGATCCCTACATGACCCCAAAATAAAAAATAAATGCCAAATAAATAAAGGATTTAAACATACTGTAAATGTTTTAGCCATGCATTCTCTATACTTTTACTTACATTACACATCCCTGATTGTCACCTGCCTGGATCTTTCAGTCTCCAGCTTCCCTGGATCCAGTGGGACTTCCTCATCCAGATTAAACTTGGCTCGTTTCACCCTCTCCTCACCACCTGCTCTCTCTGGTGTATGTGACTATTCTCCAGATCCCCACGCCAATGGGATGAAATGTTCTTAGAAAGAATTTGTTTTCCAGATGTGTCTTCATGGCTGTATTATTTGTGTCCTGATTTGGTCAGTGAGATTTGACAGAATAATAAATGCAAACAAATTAGTGGAATTGTAACATTAAGCTTCCATTGTACAATTGTGTTCTGAAATCATCTGTGCCAAGCAAATGATTAGAAGAGGCAAAAAACAAAACAAAACAAACCCCAAAACACAATAACCCAAAATTTCTATTCACAAGATATTACAAACAGTGCAGCTAGGTAAACTTAAAGTGACTAGATAGTAAGTTGATTAATCATAAAAAAGGAACAAAAAATAAGATAAAAGGATTTTTCATCCAATTTTAAGAACAAAGTGCCAAAAATCATTAAAAAAAAAAAAGATAAATAAATAAAAGGGCACCTGGATGGCTCAGTTGGTTGAGCATCCGACTCTTGATTTCAGCTCAGATCATGATCATGAGATAAAGCCCCAAGTTAAGTGTCATACTGAGCGTGAAGTCTGCTTAAGATTCTCTCTCTCTCTCCCTCTTTCCCTTTCCCTGGGTCGCACTCTCTGTCTCTCTTAAATAAAAAATATAAATAAAAATAAATGTAAAAAACCCAAAAAACAAGAATCAAAAAAGATGAATATCAAAAGGCCCCACGGACTTGTGGGAATATTCTGGTGGTTTTTGATACACCACCTTCTTTTCCTTCTCTGGGGCTGGTCTGAAACAAACCTAAAGACTGTTATTTTTGTTGTTGTTGTTGTTGTTGTTGTTGTTGTTCATTTATTACTTCCTAGAACAAAGGTACTCACCAAGGTGTGAGAAAAATCTTAACCATAAGACTGAGGGAATGTTTGACCACTCTCTACTTCCTCTCCCTGCAATGAAATGGCTTACATGTTAAGAATCTCATGTAAACAGAATGAGGAAATTAGATATCAGAGTGCCTTCACCAGATC